>WBMV01007695.1:1457283-1485846 GCA_013396655.1 Campylorhamphus procurvoides | reverse complement strand
GCCCTGCCCCTCCTGCCTGTGCTGTCCGTGCTGCCTGCCCTGCCCCTCCTGCCTGTCCTGCCCGTCCTACCCTAGCTGTCCATCCTGCCTGTGCTGCCTGCCCTGCCCAAGTGCCCCCAGCTGCCCGCACCCTCTGCTGCCCCGCGGCCATGTAGCAGGTCGCACTTGGCAGGGCAGGAGAGCCCTGAAGTTGCTGCTGGGTACTCTCGGCCGTGTTCGCCGTGGATGCTCAGAGAGCGCCCACCAGCACGCCTGGGGATTGGTAAACTGGGCCGTGTGTCGTGGGAAAGGGGGCACTTCATTTTTAGTGCCGTCGGAATAAGTTGGCGGTGGGAGGTTTTGCGGCTGAACACTGAAAAGGGAAGGCTGATGAATGGCTTGGCTCTGCCCTACATTGGGAACATTATTAACACATTTCTTCTGGGGAGCTTAGCAGCACTGTACAAACATGAACCGTGCCACACGGAGAATCTGGGATACCTCACTTGGCAGACATCAAGCACAGGTGTCTTACACGACTTACCCAAATCAGTGCTGATAAGTCTGTGGCAGAGTCGGGATTTCAGTTTGCCATTTTCAGCATCTGAGTTCCCTGGAATACTATTTCCCTGGTTTTCCCCTCACTGTGGTGGAAACCCATGTGAGATAATTGGTTTAGTACTGCAGCACACACTACATCTGCCTATCATGTCCCATCTGTCCGTCTCATGGTAATTGGGGGAGCTGGAAGTGTCAGGCCTGTGGGGCTGTTGTCTTCCTGCTTCTGTATAACCTGGAGCTGTGTGGGCTGACCACCGAAGGCCCTGCAAAGGTTCATGCCCTATGAAAACAAGCACTGTACAGCTGATCTTATTTTCCTAAGTGCCCTGGCCTCTTCCATGGGAAACGTTGCTGTGTCTCTCAGTAGGGTTGTAGCACTTGTGCACTTAGATAATTTGGCCATTCCGAAACAAGGGCTCAGGTTGGATGCCCTGTGCATGGAGTGGAAGGGCTGGGGAAGAAATATCTCCCTGGAGCCCTGCACCAGGGCAGCAGCATCCAGTCCCTGCAGAGAACACAACCAGACAGAGATGGAGCATAACAGACAGCGGAGCTCACTGTGACCCTGATGCTCAAGACCCAGAGGGGCCTTTGATCTTCCTGTGGGACACCCCAGCCCTGCAGAATTACCTTCCCCTAAATGAACAAAGATAGTGCTGTCATGTACAGCATTAACCCCAGAGAGTTTTCACAGGGCACACAGCTACAACCAAGACGTGTTTCCCCATCAGGTGCTTTCATACATTTATCCCTCTGTGATGAAGCCTGTGAGGAGTTCACCCAGACATCTGAGCTCTGCAGGAGTGACAGGTAGAAGAATTGGAGTGGGAACCTGCCTGTGCTCAGGCATGTACTAAAATAACAGAAATGGCTTAATTTATACCTTTAGTTATTTTGGGGCAAGTCCTCATGGTGATGCTGAGGTTAGAACAAAAGCATTCAATTTTCATTTAGTGTAATTATAGCTTGTCTACCTAGGAAAGCTGAATTGCTTTAACAATACTTTTGCAGCTGACTCCCCAGAGTATGAATGCAGTTGTGCCAGGATAATACTAATATGGCTTATTCTTGTCAGGAAAGGGAAAAACATTATCTGTGTAGATGCAGGCTTGCTTTGTAAGCAGCTGCAGCTGTTTGAAAGGTTACCACCACTGCATCCTGTTGCCACACTTGTTGGGGTTTCTCCCTCCATAGCAGAGTCTTAAAGTGAGTGTGCTCCACAGCCACCTGGCTGCAAAATTAGAGCATTTAATTCAGTATTAGGCACCTTCAGCCCGGCAGGTGCTCCACTGAAAGGTGTGAGAAGACTCTGTGTGGCTACTCTACTGTAATGGGGAGGGAGCTGAGAGCTCTTAGTTTAAGAGTGATACAGGTGGCAAATCACATCCCTGATCAAAATCAGGTACCAACCCCAGTACCATAAATTGTTATAGGTGGTTCTTTTCCTTCAGTGGAGACAAAAGGAAAATTAATGAATTGCACAGGCTTGTGTTCCTTCTTCTGAATTGAAAACAAACCACTGAGTTTCAGTGAAACTCAGAAGGTAGTCAGGATCTGTGCAAGAAAAGGAACAGTGTCTTCAGTCATTTCTGGAGAACTGCATGGGGCATGGAAGCTGGATGCTGTTATTTCTGGTGCATTTCCTCCCTGCTGCTCTGTGGAGGTCACAGAGCCACATTTGCACCCCAGTATTTTTATTCTGCATGGTTCTCAGTGTATGTATAAGTGCATCTCTACAAAAGACAGGGCACTGCTAGTGAAAGACATCTACAATGGGAAAAGGCACAGCTTTTAAGGCTCTAGTTCCTTCTGAAAGTATATTCTTCAGGTCTGAGCAGCACACAAGAAAGTTGTCTCCCACACACACAAGCTTTGATAGAACGGCCTGTTGTGCCTGAGGAGCAGAACTGTCAAGAGGAGTCTCCATCTCCATGCCAAGATGCTTCTTACCCTTCTGCTGCAGCCCAGCAGCTGGTAGTTTTCCATCTCTAGAAATCCAGGGGAACTTTCCACCTCAGAGAACGAGAAATTGGAGGTAAGTCAATAGACCAGACGAAGTTCATACCACATTTATTCAAAGAAAGAAATAAAAGGAGTACTATAATTACATTTTAACTACATTTTACTCTCAGCAGCATCCCATAAATCATGTACCTTGTAAGTACTGTGAAATAGCATCTGATGATGGAACTCAGCACACAGTAAATACATTGACAGTAAATACTGTACACTCGCTGGCTTTGGCCATCTTGGGCAGTGTGTCTTGGCATGCTGAAGTCATGACAGCAGATGAATTTTTGCCCACTTTGTCTGTTTTTGGCAAAGAGAAGGTGAGCAGATACACTGTGATCTCTATCACCAAGCCGGAATATAGCCCAACTGAGGGCACAAGGATGTGCAAGCCATGTCACCTCTTATCTGCAGTGGCAAATGGCAAATTCATGTCCTGTATCAATGCCACAATGAGAACTCATTAAGAGAAAAGATGCATGACCACAAGGAAAACTCCTGTAGGTGGGAGATGAGAGGGTGGGCAATACGCACTGGGTGACAATCCATTTGAATGGCACCAAAAGATGGTGTGAGAAAGCTCTTCATGCAATGCTGCAAGTGAAAAATGCCGCATGTACATTTTTAAACACCTTCAGCTGACAAATACAGCCAATACATTGAGCGAAGTAGGCTCCAGTAACAGTCTGCATTGTTTCTGTGCTTGGGGAGGGGGGGCGTGAGTGGATTCAGAGCTGCATGGTTGCCCTATACTGTAATGTACCCTACCCAATACAGTAGCCTTTTGTGTGAGAGGATGAGCTAATCGGTTGTTTTCCAAAGGGAGGGCCCGTTTGCACCACAGCAGCAAGTCAGAGCAGCTCCCAGGCAGCCGTGGTGGTGGTGGGCTGAGGGTGCATTGATGGAGGGATCCTGTAACAGATAGCCCCTGTTTCTGAGCTTTCGGCCTCAACCCTATCAAATGCACACATCTTACAGGTTTGAACCCCATTGTTTGCAGAGCTCTAAGCTGGGGGATAAACAGGCTTAACTCCACACAGGTCAACAGTGTGGCTGTTGTCTGTCTCAGGGCTGAATTTGACACATTATCAGCCAGGTCACAGAAACGCTCTTCCTCTATCCTACATGCTCGTGTTAGTCAAATATTATTCTTTGAGAAAAATGACAGAGAGAGGAAATTATTTTATCAAGACATTAAGTAGGTCATTGTTATACCCGGGCATATCATTTTCCCTTTGATATCAAAACTATGAACCGGATATCGACCTTGTAGAATGAAAGCTTTCTTTTTTCTTTTCTTTCAGAAACTTGAAAAGCCTGACATGGAGAGAGGCGAGGGAGTGAGACAGCACGCTCTGAGCATGACGTGATGCACTGCTGCTTGTTCTAGAGAAGGGTATGGCCTGCTCTACCCAGCTGTCAACAAGATCCTGTTCTGTGTCGAGAAGAGCAACCCTAAGGTCTGGGAAAAAACCCATCTGTGATGCAGCCCTTCATTTTTCAAAGAGCAGAATGCTGGTGACTTGGATGAGCAGGTCAGTGGCAGGCGAGGTGGTGAGAAAGGAAAGGGGTAGCAAAGGGAGGGAGGGAGAGAGCCAAGAAAGGACAGGCACCTGGGAAAGAAAAGGCAATTCATATAAAGGACTGCTCTGACTCTAGAGAAGTGTCTTTGAGGCTGTTCTTTGAGAACCATGAGGGAAAAGGGCTAGAGAAGTACAAGATATAACTACTTTTATTATGTATTTGATTTGTAGTTTTAAAAAATTATATATTTACCGGGACTTTTTAAAATAACATTTTAATGCCCAAAGTATCAATTTCAGGGAAGTTTTCACTACCTGGGGAAAGGGATTAGTAAGTGGCACACATTATTAGCACAATAAACTCTCACCACCCCACCAGCTAAGTTCTGATTGAGAAGAGGCTACCAAAAAACTCACAGGCAAAACCAATTGTTGAGATAAACACAGGAAAAACCCCACAAAACCAAAACAAAGCACAATTGCTTCAAGCCTCCCAAATTCCTAGTTAATTCAGTAAACAAATTAACCCTAAACTCCTATCTGCAGTGCCTCTGCAGGGGAGCTACGGTGGGAGGTGAGCCTTTTATCTCACTTTCAAAATCCTCTCCAGCTGATCTGGGGTCACAGATGCTCAAAAGGGCTGCATGTCCTGATTTTGTGTGACAGTCGCCAATTTGCCAGCTTGTCCAGTAAGCCCCTCACTGCCCTAGGGCTGCCCCACACCCTCTGAGTGCACCAGAGATGGGATCTCTTCCCAGGGCTCTCCCTGCTGGCTTTGAGCAGAGACCAAATAGTTGCCCCAGCAGGTCACCTGGGCACTGCTGGAGACACACTGGGTAAGATCTAGGTGGTGGCAGGTAAATGTATTGATAAGAAAAATAAAAAGATACCAGTTTTGCCAAACATCTGAATGAAGGAACTGCCCTTGCCCTGTGATGTATTGCATTTTATTGCCTTTCTGTTCACTGGGATTTATAACCTGCTATGCTGTTTCTGCCACAGGAGCCCCTATTTACAGACAATCTGGAGAGGGAGGAAATCCAGGGGCTAAACTGGAGGAGAAGAAAACATGCTTGTACATTGTGCTGCCCCCTGATAGGACTGGTGAGTGACAGAGGAGAGAGCTGACAAGAGAAACGACAGCTTAATTTGGACACAGATCACTGAGGAGCTGGAGCAGAGCAGCTAGCACTCAAAACAGGCACGATATCTGTAGCACAGGTGCTCTTTGCCAGACTGCCTATCAGCCCATGTGTGAATACCCTTACTAGTTTTTCTGAACTGCCATAACCCCATCAGTTTCTCATGTGGATTCCCAAAACAGCTGTCAAAATCCTAGTCTGCCACGCTCCTGTTCTCTAGGGGCTCTTTCTAGCAGCTGGGAAAAACTTTCATTTCTCCTATGCATCCCTCTCTCTGTTGAGTAGAAGAGTAATTTTTCTGCCACAGCCCTCCTGACAGTTGTAGCACTCCTGGGAAGAAACCCTGCTGGCTGCCTCTGCTGGTCCCTGCTCCAGTCCTGCTCTCATCCCTTATGTGAACACTCTCTTTACTCCATGCTGGATCTGAGGTGACCTGCATTTATGGGCATCTTCATGTATCCCCCCTGACAGATCAACATGGCCTTCATTCTCAAGCCTAGACTGCAGTCCACCATCTCCCATGTACACTCCTACCCCAATCTTCAGTGATGTAATCTGTATTCCTGAACTTGACTGTATCTCGTAGGTATTTTCTGTACAGCAGACATTTTCTTTTTTAGGCAAGTTAAAAGGCCTTTATCAGTTTTCTTTTCAGGATTACGTAAGGCATCTGTTTTGTTTTTCACACTAGTTAAACACCCAGAGTCTCTTTGAATGGAGATGAACCCCAGCAATCTATGTGCACCAAAATTCATCACCCTACTCTGTGCACCACACCAGTATGCTATCTGAACCTCTCACCTTGCCAGAGTTTCAGG
Source organism: Campylorhamphus procurvoides (assembly GCA_013396655.1). Taxonomy (NCBI): domain Eukaryota; kingdom Metazoa; phylum Chordata; class Aves; order Passeriformes; family Dendrocolaptidae; genus Campylorhamphus; species Campylorhamphus procurvoides. The sequence goes on along the minus strand of WBMV01007695.1, from coordinate 1,479,813 downwards.
CCTCAGGACTGCTTCAAAGGGGAGTCAAGCTCCAGAGCAGCCTGCCAGACTTGTGGTTTCATCCCCAAAATGTCTCCCCTTATAGCACAACAGGTGTAAGGGATCTGATCTCTGGGTCTGCAGAGAGACAGAGGTGGGAGGTGTTTGGACAGAACCCAGTACATCAGTAGTCCCTGGAGAAATCCACCCCCTCCCCACCACTGTGGGATGTCCCCAGAGGCACCACAAACTGGGCCATACACATCTTTGCATGAGCCCAAGTTTCACGATATGGGTGAAACCAGCTTCCTAATAGGAGTCTTCACTTTTGTCACCAGTGCTGGGAGGTGAGGGGAGCAGAGAGACCTGTGTGCTCTGCATCAATGCTCCCATGCTTGCTTCTGCACCCATCCTCCCCAGTGAAGCTTGGCCCAGCAAACAGGTCTCTGCTGATCTGCCTTTGTGGACAGTTTGTCCCATTCATTTTAAGCTGGTTACTCTTAAAGTCTGAATAACAACAATTGGTTCTAGTGTTATCTCTTTTGGAGCCAGCCACTTCCTCTTGGTATCAAACTTGGAAGAACCCCATGGCCATGGCTGAAAAGCCTTTTCCCTTTCCACATTTAAAGAATCCTTTTTCTGAAAGGAGTTGCTAGAATCTCCTTGGTGTCAGTTTTATTGAAAAGGAGCCTACTGTTCTTATAACTGCCCAGCTTTGAGGGAAGGCATCTTTGGAAAGCATCCACAGCTGGCTCCAGGGAAGCTTAGCAGGGAGGGAAAGCCATGGATTTTTCTGTCTTGCATGGTAACACAAAGGCAGGAAACCAAAGAACACAATTCACTTAGTGCAGAGCAAACTCTGTCATCCAAATCAGCACTGTCCTGGCTCAGGTGGTTGCATGTGGAGGTTCCCAGCTGCCTCCCTGATCCCCAGCTTAGCTGGGCCAGCTCAGCGCTGAGTCCCTCCCACCTCCCTGCTGCTGGCAGCTGCAGCTGGGGAGGAACAGGCACTTCTCTGCACACTGTGCTCCACCTCACCAGAAATCTGCTTAGGTAGAGAACTGTGTGTGGGTTTGGGATACTGGAAAGCAGCTATGCAGGCACTGTGTTTCTCTTTTCAGGGAGAGGATGAAACCCTTTGATTCCCAAGTTTTCAGGACAACATTTTTCAGCTAAAATAGGTATACATAAATCAGGCATAGAAGCCAACCACAATATACCTCTCTGCCTGGGAGTTTGTCACTAGCATACACAGCTGGGCTCAGGAAATTGACATTCTAGTCCATTTGAGCTGGATTTTGAATGAAAGAGTTGCCAGAACAACAGTACCACCATCTTGGCTCTAAAAGGCAAACCCTTCCAGAATGGTTTACTATCACAGAACAGTATTTCCACCAGCCTAGTTTAAAACCATTTTCTAAGCAGAATGAGATTCCATGGTCTCCTGACTAGTGTCACAGATTTTACAGACTAGTGTCTTCTCTTAGCTGAGGAGGGAGAAGACAGAATTTTTGTGCCTAAAAACATAGCTCAATGGGGAAACTTCTACTGAGTGAAAACTGAACCTCACTTTATCAGTGTTTGAGAAGGTACTTTGTAGATGTCTTTAAGTCCTCAGACTAAAGATGTGAATGAGGGCAAAGCATTACTGGTAGATAATGTGATCCTGGTTTCAAACCTACTTCTCCACCTGTTTTATGGATCTCCATATCTTTGACAGAGAGCGTTAGAGCAAGAAGGACCAAAATGCTGACCCTCTCCCAGCTTTGGTAGTTCAGGAGAGGGGGTTTTGTGGAGAAGTGACCCAGGGACTTTCAGCTCCAGCCTTTGTTAGCTGTAAATACAAAGCACTGAAAAGCACCAGAGCTTTCCCACTGAAGTAAAGGCATCAGGAACAGGAGATTAATAGGTTGCCAGCTGTGTTGGCATGATAAGCCAAGCAAGAACCCAAACACTTTCAGCCAAAACTGGATTGAGACCTCAGCAGGGACACATGGCAAATCAGCCAGAAGCCACACATGGAAAACTGAACAAGGCAGTGCGGGCAAACATTTCTTATCTTCACTTTACGTCAATAGGAATGGCATTGTAAAAGAGGCAGCAAAGTATTTGCTGGAGAGGAGGAGGGAAAAGTCCACAAGATTTCTTGGCTGTACATGTAGGTTTTAAAATGCTACTGTTTTCCTCGGAAACTTGTCACTGGAAAGAAACACCTAGCAGAAACCATCCAACAAGTTCTTCCAGAAGGCTAGCTGATTGCTAGTTTTGGTGGAATTAGCCAAGCTGTGCTGTCAGGAATCTGCCTACCACTGCTGTTGTGCTCCAAAGTCACTCAGGAAAGTACAATCCCTTAAACCAATCTAAAGCACAGCTGTCATAATTACCCCATCTACTGTGATTTGCCACAAAACAGAACTCATGGGAGAGGCAGACATCAGAAATCTGAGTTTTCTGCAAGGTGATGCTGTCTGCAGCTATTCCCTGTTTCCCACAGCTCTTGCTTCTACAGTGGCCCAGCTCAATTACCTTCATTGACCAGTTCTTCACTTTATGTTTTTTTGGGGGTTTTTAAGGCTAACTAATAGAATAGTGGATGAAGCCCAGATTTCTTGTGTGATTTTTTTTCTCATTTGGTTGGTTGGTTGGGTTTTTGTTGTTGTGGTTGTTGTGGTTGTTGTTGTTGTTGCTTGGGAGGGGGTTGGGGTTTTTTATTTGTTTTATTTTTTTGGGTGGTTTTTTTTTTGGTGGCGGGGTGATACTTTTCATTTTGCTGAGTTTTCCTTTTGCTTTTAAGCAATAAATGCAAGAAAAACATCTTTTCTACCAGAGGCAGTACTGAACAATGAGAAGATTCAGCAAGGAGAATAATAATAATTTAAGTAAGGCCATGAGTAGGTTTTGCCTTCTCCTCCCAGTTTTGCAGCATCACCCTGAGCAGGTAATGGTCCCTCACTGCATCTCTGCACAGCACCCTGGAGCAGGGAAAGACACAAATATTCCCCCTGCATAGGAGGTGTACAGGTAAGAGGTGAGTTGAGAAGAAAAACAGTCTGGGATAAAACAGCTGAAGTTTCACAGCCTGGATCCATATGGCCTCTGGATCCATCCCCACTCTGTGAGGCCTCCAGCTGGCCACTGGCCAGAGCAAAACTCTTCACTGGGTTATGGCCAGGGGTGGGCTCATTGCAGCTGGGTATCTTGGAGCAGAGCCACCCACTGCACGCTGGTAGGGAGCTGCGGCTCCTGACACCTCCCTCCTCCTGCTACAAGTCCTCACCCCACGTGTTTAGGGCTCTGCAGGGACTCTAACCTTGTGCCTGGGAGCTAGCCCTGGAAATCTGAAGGTGCTCTGTCAAGAGGTCCAGTTGTGACTGTTTGGGTATCAAAGTAATGATATTGCTTATAAAAAAATCTCAAAACATGATTGTCAATAAAACAGTGCATTTTCATATAATGCCATAATTAATGAACACAGTTTCTCTGTATTTGCAGTCCATGACACTGTAGTGATGAACATCATCTAAGAACAGAGAGAGATAACCCAGTAGCTGAGTGACTAATCATCTCCATCTTAACACAGATATAGGAAAAATGAATTGAAAAATTGAAATGGAAAAAAATGGAATATTCAGGATGCTGTGCTGCTTTATGTTTTTCTCAGCAGAGGAACTTCAGGCAATGTGTCTGTAAAGCATTGAGCACCTTCCACTCTTCCTGACCCCACCAATTTCCTCTGCACAAACTACCCATATGTATTTGACATGTGGCCTCTGAGAGACCCTGAGGCCTTGTACATCCCAGTAAGTCAAAGCGTATGGGGTGGAGGAGCCACATCCCTGTCTAAGCTCCTGCACCTCACCAAGGGTCAAGTTAAGTGCAAGCCTGATCCTGTTGTCTGGATCAGGCTTGCCCAGTACATGCTTTAAGCTGCCCAGCCTCAGCAGGCTGCTTCATCTCAGCTACAGAGCTCAAATGAGGTGGCCTCTGTATCACCCCATGTGGTCCTGGGCACCTCAGCATCCTCACTAGACTAGAGGTACATCTTCAGGGCTGACTCATCTTTACCAGCCTGAGGGCCTTCAAGCCCTGAGGCTGGGGCAGGAGGTTGAAAAACTAGAGGGCTTTGGGACTTAAAGGCTTCTCTGGAGCCATGTAGCCCTTTCAGTGTTTCCATGACTTTGTTTTTCCTCTCAGACCCAGGGACTTATCAGCACTTCCTTGCCCTACAGGGATGCTGGGATGAGTAAATCCATTAAAAGCTGTGCAGTGCTGAGACACCAAGTCTACAGCCACATAAATTAATAAGACAGGCCAGGGAAATAATGCCAACCCATTGGCATGCCCAGCCATTCCCAGAGGGATGCACTTCTGTCCTGCCAGAGCAGGAGAGCTGTGCCCAAACCACCCGCCAAGAATTACAACTCCTGAAATATGCCTGGGCATTGGCAGCAGGAATATTTGCTTACTCTAGGACAAACTCATGCACAGACAATTCCAACCATTTACTGTTTGTGCTCTGACTCCACTTTATTAATTTATTAGTACTTTGCTGCTAGCCTACACTCACACAGACAGAGAGCTTGCCATTAGCAAGGGCAATAAAGTGCCTGCAAGGGAAAAGTCCAAAGTGTTTTACTGGTTTTATAAGAAAAGTGTTCTTTCTCCTCTGGGGTTCAATCTCTTTTGTCCTGGTCACTGTGGAGCTGTGTTTGGCTGATGCAGGTAGTGTGATTTTTTTTGTGCAGTGCCTAGCAGAGGGAGCCCTGGTGGCCGTGCATCACTGCCATCCCAGTGGATGCTGCTGTTGCTGTTAGGAATGTAATACAGCCAGGTTTAAGGCAGAGATGTAATGCTCTGAGTGGCCAGCTTACTGAAGGGAACAAAGAAATGATTATAGGGCCAGGGAAAAAATAAGGGAGAAAAAAAAACAAAAAGAAAACAAAGAGCCATTGACAAGAGACAAATTAGTTAGGTCTCAAGTGTCCTTCTCCATCTGATAAAACAAAAATGTTCAGAGCAACAATTAACAAAAAAATACGAGGGTAGAATATCTCTGTTTAGCTCCAGGTACTGACTATACACTGGGCTCTTTTTTTCTGTTCTCATGCTTTGGGTTTTCTTGAGTCTTGGTTAATGTAGAGCTGGTTGCATGTGTGTGTGTGTGTGGTGCAGCCCCCACAGCTTTGAGAGCTGTCTTTTGTGAAGGAAGGGAAGCCCTCCTGAAGGGCAGCAAAGGAGCAAAGCAGGCGCAGAGGATACAGGAATGTCCTTTGGCTGCTTCTAAGGAAACACAGCTCAGGGGTAGGAATTAGCACTGGAAAAGGACTCAAAACTAGAGGCAAATCCAGCAGGTGGTTAAGTCTGGGAAAGGACAGAGGTGAATAAAGCCAACGCAATAGAAAAGGAGAGCTGTGGAGAGCTCTGCTCCCGGGCTGCTGTGGGGTGCATTGGTCATCGGTGCTCGCTGGCAGGCAGCAAGGCGAGAGAAGGCTGGGCTGACTCCGTGAAAGGGCCCTGTGAACAACGGGGAGCTGAACACTGTTTGGTTTTGCCACATCAAAGGGAAAAGGAATAATCTGTTCTCCACGGCATGTGGAGGTAAATAAAGAAAGACGTAATGAGCTCAAATTGCAGCACAGAAAGCTCGATACAGATGGCAGGACAAACTTTCTAATGGTGTGAACGACTGCATGTTGTGGTTGCCTCCAGGGACTGAGGTATCTCCAGACAGGTGAGATACCCAGGGCTGGTTAGGGACAGCTAATTTTGTTTCTAGACAGCTGAGATGCAGTATGTTTCCTATTGCTGTTCCAACCATACTTTTGGAAAAGAATCCAAAGACTGTCAAGTGCTCTGGCTCCATGGTGATTTTCACTGACCACAGAAAGGAAACTAGACAAAGGCTAGGATACATTTCAGTGTTCTTGCTCTCTTACTGCAGTATTTGTTTACATGTGTGGAAGTAGATGCACCTGTCCCATTCACTTTTTCTCAATTCACTTCACTGACCACCTCCTCTTGTCCTGTGGATCACCAGTGTGTCTCTGAAGAGCAGCCTGAAAACCATAGAACAGGGTAACCTCATGGGAGTCATTTTGGGTCGCTTCCCTGTGAGTGTGACCAACTGCCCAGTGCCAGGTACCTTCAAAATTGCTCTGAATTCCTTCTACTTTTCACAGCATCTAGTGGCACCACAGGTTACAGGGTCAAAATTTGCCCAACAATCTTGTTGCCGTAGTATGAAACAGAAGAGAAAAGCCCTATCTTTACTGTGGTGGCTTGTGTAGTTCAAATAATTAAAATTTCTTTGTCAGAAAGCTGAGCAAATGTGAATTGAAGGTGAAGAAATAAAAACATTGGGTTTTTTTTCCAATGCAATGAGAACTGGATCCTGCAAACCCCCATGCAGCTTGCTTCCCTGTTAACCGAAGCATAAATGTTCTTACGTTCAAGGCCTCTCTCCCCTGACTGGAGATCTTCTGCATGGCTTGTCCTTCAAAAGCTAAGTGACAATAACAAATTGTCCTACTTAAACAAGGGATCTATTTCACCTCTTCACCACACTCATAAAAAAATGGCATTGCTAAATACTCTTAAAGATCAAATGCTTGGTATGCAAAACAGGTTCTGTGCACCAAAGTGATGGGCTTCTCAGGGTTTTGTTGCTATGGTGCTATTGCCTTGACAAGTTAAAATATCCCCTGTCAGCCTCCATGGCAGCCTAGACAGAGAAATAACCATCAAAAAATAACTGAATATTCTCTTTGACTACAGCCACTGAGTGGTTAATTTTTTTGAGCTTTAATAACCCTTGACTTCAGGTTTGGCTATTAACCCACCAACTGATCATTAACTATACAGACTGAATGACTGATTTCTAGAGGATCGGTGCAAAGCAGGATTAGTTTGTAGGGCTTTTTTTCTGAAGGACTTTAATATCTCCCACCAGCAGACAGACAACCTATTGAATCCCCCGTAAGACTCCAGGGCTGAGCAGAGAGGTACTTGCAGGTTATCTGCATAGAAACACACTGCTCAGAGCTGATAAACTCACTGACACTCTATCCTGCTTTCCAATTTAACTCAAGCCTTGCTAAGCAGCAGGAGTAACCTGACTGAATTGCTGGGGGTCACAGCTTGAGGTCTTTAATCAACATTCCCAGCTTAATCAACGGGAGTTTAGCTAGACTGGAATGAAAATCTGGATATTTCTGGTACTTACCCTGGTGCTCGTCATTTTCCTACCAGGACAACTGGTTATGGATAAATGCAATGTTGCTGCAGAAATGATCAAATGTCGATTTGACTTATTTTTTTTACCTCATCCATCTTTAAAATGCCTACAGCTGAAATTTTCTAGTGACAGTTTGCTTAGGCCACTTAGAGAATAATGTGCTAATAAATGAAAGGAGCACTTTTTTTTCATGAATGAGCTATTCTGACTCACAGTCCATATCCTAAACCACAAGACCATCCTGCCTTTCTGACTTGAGATCCATAAGACCTAAGAAGCTGACTCTGACTCAGCAGGGGAGGGATGGGATTGGACTGTTTGCTATGTGTATCTTTCTTCCGAATACAACACAGCCAGAAATAAGTTAGGAAAAAGCCTTTAGCACACTGGCCCTGATTTCTCTCTGGGAATCACTGGGGTTTTGATTGCTCCCTTTGGTATGAGAATGAATTAAGTTCGGATTTATAAATAGCAGTCTAACCACCCCTGTGCTGACAGGCACAAATGTCAGGAAATACGTGGTTAGTTCCACCGGCGCGGCATCTTTGAACTTTAATTTTAAGTACCTTTGTCATAACAGGGGAAGCAGAACAACACATCTGGAACTAAAAGGTTCCTGCTAGACTTTTCACACTAACTATTTCCAGCTTTTTTCCAGATAGGAGTTTTCAGCAAAATGTTTTCTAATTGAAGAATACTGATTCCTCAAAAGTATTGTTTTTCTTGTGAGCGCTACAAAAGTAAACATGCCCAGTAAATTTCTCAAAAGTAATAAGAGAAAAATTATGAATACCAAAGCATCTCTTTTCTTCATTGTTGACATTTAGAAAAATATTTTCTTTATTCAAATGTCTTCTACAATTTAAATAATTTTACTTTCAAGTGTTAATAAAAAAAATCTTGAAAGCAAATTAAACATTTCCATTGACTCAAACTGCATTTTTATTGTTTGCCTGCAAGTATTTTTCCATGGCTTCATTTTCTGTCCTGTTTTCTGACTTGAGAGACTTTTTCCATTTCAAGCACCTGAAAATAGTAACCAGATATTTTGTGCCTGAATAAAAATAGGATGAAGTTCCAGCTAAAATAGCCCACGTGTGCCTTTGGAATATGTTCACAGAGGAGCAGCACACCTGTGCTATGGCTTCAGATATAATAGCAAGGCTCTGCTGTAAGTCAGCCAGGAGAGAAGTGCTCCGTCAGGTTGAACATGCTACCACCCTCCTGTAAGGAGTTGCTAGTGTGAGGTTCAGCAGGACAACAAAGAAGACAGGAATAGACAAAAACTGGGGAAGCATAATCTTTCTGCTTATGTTTATTGAATTTTCCAGTTGCAGAAATGCAATAATGTTGATTCACAGTTGACAGGATGACTGTCCCAGTGTAACAAAAGCACCAGGTTTTTCAGTATTCATTTATAAAGCTAAAATCTTGCAGAAAATTCTGTTACTGTGCATAGGAAGGAACTGTTCCTGATGGACACAAAGTTCACAGTGAAGTACCAGCCGTGGCATTGGAGCCAAGAAGTTGCAGAGGCAGCTGTGTCGGCCTTTCTCCAGGTTGCATGCCTGCCTCCAATCCTGCAGGGCAGTGGGACCAGGACTGACCCAGTAATGCCGGCTGCATCTTGTACGCGTGTAATGCTGCCTCCTTGAGCTGTGGCAAGCTAACACCAGAAAGCTTTTTCCAGCTCCCAGGAATGAAATAGCACCTCTGCCAGTACAGTTCACAGCAGGGCCTCAGGCAAAAAAAGCCCAACTATAACTACAGCCACTTCCACAGTCACAGTTGTCACTGCCCCTGACGGCAGAAGCCACAATAAAGTCTAGACTCAAAGCAACAACACTGTGCCAGCTGCACTTGCTGTGTGCCCTGGGCTGGGATGCTGAGCTGCTGGGGCTGAGCTGCAGAGCTGTGAAGCACTGGGGCTACTGTAGAACTTGTTGCACTGGATGATGGGCTGTGGGGTTGGGTGATAGGGATTACAGGGCTCTTGGGCTGTAGGGCTGCACGATGCTGGGATGTGGGGATGCTATAATGCAGGCATTAGGCATAGGTGCCAGGCTGTGGGTCTGTAGGACTACAGAAATGGACATTTGGATGCAGGTCTGCTGGTGCACTTGGCTATGCAGCTTTGGCATAACCCACCTAGGGAGATATGAGGCTGCTGGCTGGTGGGCACAGGGAAATGTTGGGCTAGAGGGCTGTAGGCTGCATCCAAGGCCTCAGGGGTGCTGAGTGGAGGGGCTGCAGGGCTGTGGAGTGGCGTGGAATTCTGCGGGGCTGCGAGGCTGGGCTGTGAAAGGTGCGGGGGAGGTGGGGATGAAGGGCTGCTGGGCTGGACTGGGTGCGGGGTGGGGACGATCCCAGAATGCAGAGCTGGGATGTGGAGCAGTGGCGATCCCGGGATGCGGGGCTGGGAAGCGGGGCAGAGGCGATCCCGGGATGCAGGGCTGGGAAGCGGGGCAGTGGCAATCCCGGGATGCGGAGCTGGGATGCTGGGCTGGAATGCGGGGCTGGGTGCGGGTTGCGGCAGCGTCGCGCGTCCCCTGCTGGTTGTTCCACCGCGGCGCCCCGGAGCGGCCGCTTCCCTGGGCGCCTGTCGGTCCCCTCCTTTGGGCCGTAGCAGCAGCCTGAATTCACAAGGATATTCACAATATCTTGCTTTGTTGCTCTTTTCCGCTCTCCTTGTGCCTAGAGCTGGCAACAGGAGCCTGCATGCCCCATGTGCGCTGTCCTGTGGTGCCATCAGGTTACTGATTTATTCCATTAGCCATAGCTTAGGGATCACAGCCTCACACTCTGAGGCTAGCTGTCCACCGGCTGGAGTGACTCACAGGACACCAGACCTTGGCATCATCCTTGTGGTGGCCCTGTGCATCGCAGAGCGGTGAGCAGGAATGGCACCCAGTGTCCTCAGCACCCCTCTTGTCCAAAAGGCACAGCATCCTCACCAAGAAGGATGACAAAATTGTGCTTACAGGTACTTAAGGGATTTAACTCCCCTTCCCCCAGGAACAATCAGGACACATACACAAGCACTGCAAGCTCCCTAGCCACTCATGTGGGGGGTACTTTTTATTTCCTTATTGGCTACTTTTGCTTCCTATTCTAAAACACCTCCACTGTCAGGCACGTCCTGGTATTAGTACAAATAGGCTGTGCTGAACTCATTTCTTCATCTCCTCTTGGATGAACTAAATAATTACTCACCTGGTTAACTCCTCATCAAACACAGGCAGTACCACCCCCTAGGACACTGCATGCAGTACAGCGAGTTTCCCAGAGCTGGCAAGACCCGGCACAGGGTGTTTCTCAGCTCTCACATACTCCACAGACAACCTCCAGAGGTTTTTCCAAGCGAGCAAAACCTGGTGTTTGAACTGTTCATGAACAGCAGGAGGAAAACACACCAGGTTTTACCCAATTTTAATTTGCAGACCCCAATATCTTCCAACAGAGGTGCAGTCCATCTGTCACAAATTTAAGGCAACTGACAATGAGGTTGATTTCCTTCGTTCTGTTTCCCCTGCAGATAACCCTCAAGGCCTGCACACAATAGGTTGCAAACTGTTGTCGTTGATAGATGAGCTTCTCCCCTTCCATACAGCCTGGAAAATTGCTTGCTTGTCTCATATTTAAACAAATTAAATATTCCAACCCCAAACAATGCTAATAATGGAAAGAGGGACCAGTTTAGGATCTGACTCCTACCTCCTAATTGTTTCCATCCCCACCTCTCTGCTCTGGCACCCACTCCTTAGATTTTAATTCAATAACAAAGTGCACAGATGTTGGGGGGTGGGGTGTGTACAGGCTCACAATGTTAACCAGAACATCTGAGCAAGGCAAGGGACAAACCAATCATTCCAAAGGTATCCATGTTTCAAACTGTGGCATTGATACAGGGTTTGAGCTGGCAAGGTGGGAAATTACAATCTTTTCTACATCAGCAACACACACACACACACACAAAACTATCACTTTCTGCCTTTCCTACTTCTGAGAGTCTCTTCTGCCTCAGACAAACAATATTCTCTGCACCAGCACACAGGAATGGGAGCAGGTCATATAAAGAATCAAACACGTACAGCTGCAGCACCAGCATGAATACAGATATGCAGAGCAAGAACACATTCAGTGCTGCAGACTCCTAGAGGTAAGCTTGGCTTGCAACTCCCTTACATGTGTGCCAAGGTACTTGCATGTGCTGCAGTACAGACATGTTCAAACTCTCGCACTACAAAATACTGGAGCTATTTTAAGGATGGGAAAGCATCTTGGCTAGCAAACAAGCTTTGTGTGTTTGGGCCTGGCTCATTTAAAAGCCTTGTTTCTTTTAGAATATTGGAAGTAATGAAAATGCCTGCAGTAAAATACCTGATAAGCCTCTCCTCCACTATAGAGAGGGTAAATGCATGTCATTTTCCAATTAGCTCTTGCTCTGAGCAATTATGTTGATCAAATAATTGAATAACTGACAGGAATGTGAATTCTGGAGACAGTTAATTTCATTCATCTGCCAGTTTAAAGCCTGACTTGCATGAACACATAAACCAGGCTAATGTGTTATTTATAACTTTGAAAATACAATTATAATAGTCAAACATGAAGAGCTGTGTGTGCAGAGAGAAAGGTTTCTGCTAGTAAATTATAATAACAGTGTAATGAGGGATTTGTTCTTTCTCACCAGCGTATTGGACAGGAAGGATGTGAAATTTGTGTTTGAAGGAGCAAACAAGGTTGGTGACAATGTTAGCAGGTGGAACAATGGCCCTGACCTGAACATGGGGCAGAGTGACCAGCTGAAGCCTTGCCCTTTTGTTCTGTGAGATATTGTGTATGTGCTGCCCCAGGGACTGTCAGTGAGCTCTAAACATCCCCTCAGCTCCACATAAACTTCTCTCCAAGTGAGGGTGAGCACCATTTTTGAGGGAGAAGCAGGACTGTGATCCTTTGCATGAAGGTGGGTGCAAAAGAGACAAACAAAGTGTTTTCTACTTGGGATTGGTCTTGGGTGAGCATTGTGGTGCTCTGGAAAAAGCTCCAGTCAGGCATCCTCAAGAGCAAGGTACCTGGAACAACTCTTGTGAACCTGGTCCCAGTTTCCATCAAAAGCGTCAATTCTGCTTGCGAGTTTTCTTCAGGAAATATAATAAGAATTTTAAAAGAAAAAAGCTCAACAGGAAAGCAAACTGGTTTATTTTCTTCTTAAAGCTATCTTTAGATTTTCTTAACTGATTGTACCTTTTATTTGAATCCCCTGTAGCAACCTGGCCTACCATCTAACAGGAACTAATTAGCAGAGATATACAGTAATAAAAGTAGTGCACAGGCATGAGCCATCGCCTCACAGGGAGTATTACCTGGTGGAGTGCTCCACTGGCTGCAAGGAGGAAATTTGTGCAATTAATTGCTTCCTGATTAAAGGCATTTGCAGTCTGGCCCTTAAATCTTCAAGGCCTAAAAACATATGCTGAGTTAAATATGGAATTTGCCCAGAGTAGTCAAAAACACTGCCCCAGACAGCAGGATTCAGTGCTGTAATTCTGGTTGGAAATAAACACTTTCCTGTCTAAGCATCCCCAAATCCAGTACATAGAAAGTGCTCCACTCAAAGCTAAAGGGCCACAGAAGGACTTGTGTGTGTTTAAAACAGTTTCTAAAGCAGCTTACTTGAATCCTTACCATTTTCCTGTGAGGACACAATCTTACAGGAACTAATTTCACAGAGCATGAGGCAGCAGAGGCAGAAACCCCAGGCTGAAAGGCTATTTAAATGGTAATAAACCTCAGGGGACAACAAAACCCAGTGACTGATTACAGGCACACTGGGGAAGAGCCTGTCTGGCGTGAAGGTGGCGGGTGGCGGTGGCACAGGGACCTTCTACTCACTACACACATCACCTGTTGCCAAGCAAACAGGACGGGGTTTAATCCCACCGGGAGGGAGGAGACCCATTTCAGGCTGGTGGACAGCAGGAAGAAAATGCTCACTGTGGGAGGTTCTGGGGCTGGGTAAAATGAGGGAGGGTGGTGTGTGGCAGGAGGCTGGGGCTGTGCCAGCCAGCATTGGTGTCAGGCTCAGGTGGAGCCATGTCTCAGAAGAGCAGCTGATCCGGCCTCATGGTGCACCCTTCACTAAGTATTGTAGTTTTCCCAAGGGTATTCCCTGCACCCTAACATATATGACAGCCAGTCTGATAGAGTGACTTTATTTTAGCGTGTCCAACTCTATTCCCGCTGCCTCCTGGAAAGCTGCAGAAGTAGTGATTTATGGAGCCTAGTGCTCCCACTGAAGAAGGGGCAGGCTTTGTTTGGGACCACAGTTTTTAACACTAGAGTTGAGGTGTCCCAGAAACACACACTTTGCTCATGCACTGCCATTACTCCAGTGTTGCCCATCCATCACTTCTTTGCCAGCTGGTTTTGCTAAATGTAAAAGAAATTTACTGATGCTCCACTCATGAAAAGCCCTTTAACATTTATTTACCTCTGTCTATAGAAATGGACCTCTCAAATTCAGGGGGACATACTATTCTCTTCAATGTGCACTTAAGTCAGGGGGACAAAGTTTGCAGATTTTTTCCTTGCAACCTTCCCAATCCCCCTCCTCCACAATGACACTGTCGTTGGTGAGAGCAGGCAGGGAGGTATATAGCCTGAGTTACATCAAGATATCACAGACTAACCCAACATGCAGTTTGGCCTCCTTCCTCCACAGATCCAATCTGGCACCTCTGCTGGGGAAGGTGGGAGGTGGGAAAATAAACAATCTTGTCAATTGTTAGCTGGGGGGGGGGAGGGGGCGGAGGAAGCAGAGCAGGAGCTGCTTATCAGAGACCTGCATTTTGAGGGAAAAATTCACTGAATCCTGAGGAAGGATTCTCTGCAGAACTTCAAGTACCCTCATGACAACCCCATCCTGCAGGAGCTGGGTCTGTGAACCAGGCCCCTTCCTGTTGTGAATACTGGGTCTGAAGAACTGAAAATGAACATAAGAGGAAACCCCAGACTGCAGCAGTGCTATAAAGCTATAATTAAAGCAAAACAAAACAAAGCAAAACACATTAGTCTGAACAAATCAGACTGGCAGAAACTATTGTATCTATGAACTGTGGGTTTTAGCAACAGTAGGAACAACAGAAAACCCAGAGAACTTAAAGACCAGAAGTGTGGGAAAGTTTTGAGGCAAAGTTTTCCCTCGTCCCACAGTCAGGCTGGGTGGTATTTCAAGCTCAGGTCTTAATTTTGCTCAAGTTTGCAGGTGTTTAGATTCACATGCCTCATATCACAAAGGATATGGCTAACTCTCACCTTCGTGAGAATTTTAATTTTATCTGGATCAGCTTTCCGGAAGGACAGAGAAAGAATGTGTTTTGGTGCAATTACCTGAAGAGCTGTATGCTTCTTTTAAAAAAAATAACTTGCAATCATCATTGATTCAAGCATCTTCAAGGATTTCCCAAGCAGCAGTGAAGTTAACATCACCTGTTCTTCTCCCTGGTTCACTTTCCTAATGCAGTACATTCAATAATCACATGTCAACATATTAGCACATCTGAACAAGATTCCCAACAGCTGCAGGGCCAATTATATTTTGGGTAACCTAAGCCAATGCCTAAGAGTCCAGCTCCTGCCAGGATGTGAAGAGATTCATCTCTCAGCTTTCATACCTGCTTTTATCCCTTTCATACGTGCTTTGTCTATGAGAACAAATTGAATGCAAGCCTGTCTGCTTGTCTGTACAGAGGGTACCTGTTTTCCCTGCGTGAAGTCCTTGTGAGACCCCCACTGGTAACCCTGCGCCACCACAGCTCACTTCCAATAATCTGGGGAGCAGGTTCTCTCCGTTCTCCAGTATTATTTTCTGTTTGGGTGCGAAGTGGGATGCTCAGACCATCAAAAGGAATGCAGGAACTGCATGGGGAGGGAAAGAGAATAAATACCACAAGGCCATAGAAGGGTGATCTAAAGTTGCCTTAGAACTGCCCTGGATCAGCCATGTAAACCATTGGGAAGGGTAATACTGCTCAGTGATCAGCACAGGCCAGGCCTCTTGCTGGGCCTTTATCTCTGCTGTGTCAAACAGAGCACATCTGTACCAGAGGATCTAGTTCAGCTTGTAACCCTGAAGTTGAGAACTGTGTTACAGGGCACCGTGAGGCCACTGAAGTTTTATTAGCAAAGTTTCCCAAATACACAAGAGGCTACAACTCTGTGTCCAAGGTGGCTCAATCAAATTCAGCAGCACCCCTTGAAATGATAAAGGGTGTAAACCTATTTTCCCCCCAGTTTGAAATGTTTCTCTCTTCACTACCTTTCAGAATTTGTAGGGATTGAATGCATATCACAGCTCTTGCATGTGTGAGAAAAAAGATATGGCTACAGGCTTTGCTCAAAGCTCCTTGACAGAGAAGCCCCATCCTAAATTTGATTTTCTTCAGAGAAAATTAACACTAAAGAGAAAATACACTGCAGAACTGCTAAGATTTTTAAGTAAAAGGTAACCCAGTTAAATTGTTAGAGTTGTGCAGCAAAGGGAATGTAAAGAGTGTGTAAATTACAAAGACTGGCAGTGGGGACCTTCTGCATTACTGTGCTGAAATGCAAAGCTGCGCTGTAAGCATGAGGTCTCATAGGAATTTCAGTCCAATATTAAAGGAAAACGACAACAGGACACACAAGCTTGACTCTGAGAAGTCATTAGGCTGAATATCTTACAACTGAAGCAGGAAAAAGAGACTTTTCACACCTCTGCAGGGGCTTGAGGTGTTTCTGGGGCAGAACAAAAGTCACTTGACACCTTTAGGAAAAGTTGAAAGTTGAGATAGTCTACAGGATGCCTGCCGATGGTATAGAAACACAGCAGGAAAAGAAAACATGAAGAATTAAAGAACTAACAGTGAAAGAATTAGAAAACGCAGAAGAAAAGCACTACCAAGGAAGGAAGAAGAGTTGACCCTAACATCTGAGTCATTCACTGCAGCATCTTCCTCCCCCAGCACGGTACCAAAACATGCCAAGCCACACTGCAAGGCAGCACAGCTTTAATGCCCTTGCCTGCCTGCGGCTTGCTGAGCTCTAAGTGCACAAAGCTCCACCTAGTGAGGAGATGGACTGTACCGCACATTCAAGTTAAGCACGGATGGACTCCAGACACAAAATAATGTATGGAATGTAACAAAACTCATAGTGTTATGCTATCTTGGCGTTGATAATACCTCACACACCCGAAGTCCCATTAGAGTACAGCCTCTTCTCAATTCGAATCAGATATAACATTGAGAAACATTTCTTCCAACTTCACTGAACTAATTTTGTAAGAATGTAACTGAAGTGACATCAACTGGATTTCACCATTTGGCTGCCACTTATGTCAGCCTCACAAAGGACTGACCTGAAGCTCTTTGACTTCACTGGAAATTTATTAGTGGACTCCAGCTTCGAACCAATGGCCTCTTTCTGATGATGATGCAATAAAACCTGAAATACACCCCTAGGGTTGTATATCCAAAAGTTTTAATACATGGTCTTCTTCAGAAACCTTATTGCATTAAATTCTAATACATATATTCATCTGAATTAAAAAAAAAATCATTTTACATGTCACAATTTTGTCACAGCAGCTAAACGAAACCGATTTTATATGCATTTGTGTAAAAAAACCCAACAACTTAGTTCTTTCTCAAGTCAACAAAACTGTTATTACATTATTCAGTAGTTACTACAAATTCCAACTTGAACACTAACCCCACAAGCATACAGCTCAGGAAAAGTGCCATTCTAAATCTGAAACTTATTAAACTACGACTCAGCCTATGTTGATGTTTTTCTGTTAACTGAATTAACATACTGGCATGTTTAGTTTAATTGCACACCATTTTCTTCATGTTATTTTTTCTTTTATTATGACTCCAATAGATTCACAAGTTATAAAATATCAATGCTATCTCGGGCAGTTTATACAAATGCACACGTGTTTGAATTGTGACAGGCACATGAACATGGTATTTGATGACCCAAATGAAAGGATAGATTCCCTGATCCATTAAAACTGACATCAATGTAAGCCCACTGCTCCACAGTGGATGACAGCAGAGACAGAATCAGGAGGCTCTGTGTGCCGTAAGCAGATTGAAGGGCTCAGGGACAGAGGCATAAGAGAGAATGTGGTAGAATTACATTCTATATTTTGTCCTCTGATGAGGGGAAGATGTGCTACATCATCCTGCAATAAAAGCATGAAGAGGTGTCTTCTCCTATTCAGCCTTACACCTACACGGGGAATCGGGAAACTACAATTCAGCTTCTTACATAAAATCCTCAAGCATCACAATAATCAGTCTTGAGTCCCAGATTTTAACCCTTGTCTTACACACACACACAAAGATAAGGCTCATCTGTATTCATTCTGCTTTCTTCTGCTGTAAAGAAAATAATGAAATATACCTCTGTTTGCAGAAAAAATGCCCTCCCTTCTCCCTCTCCTCCAAAATACCCATCACCACAGAGAGTTCTCTCTTATAATCCACACGAAAGTTTTTCTCAGATTAAGTTAGGCCAGGTTGCTACCTTGGCCCACTTTAAACAGATGGCAGGGATTATAACACTTTGCTATACTTCACAAGGTTCTGGTATCAAAAAGAGCTCACTAGTGAAATAACGCCTGTGGGGCACTCTCTTGGGCTTAACATGTTCACAGTTCTAACTCTCACTGTCCCTGTCCTTTAAAACTAAACTAGAGCCATTTCAGTGGGTTTCAATCAGTTTCAGCTAGGAGCAATGAATTGTTACCCTTTAGAAACATTTTGAATGACTTTTTTTTTGTGATTTGCTAGCAAAAGGCCCAAACGCTGAAAAGCAAGTGAGCAGAGGCAGTAGGACGCTTTGCAAAATCTAGCAGTTCAAAAGGCATCCAAAAAGCAAGAGAACAAAAACCAGTCACTGAAGTGAAAACTGCATTGAAGTAACACTGTGAAAATAGAGAGAAATGAAGAAGCTCCAGTACAAGCAGTTACGCAGAATGTTTTACTAGTGACATCTCTTGTTTGTTCGGGCAGTCACAAGGCATTCATTACTGTAATACAGATTGCAAAAGCTTTAATTTGAAAGTGCTAGAGGAATAGGAGACCCAATCATTCCAGTTCAGAACACTTACTGAGGGACTAGTACAAGGTTACTTAGCTGTAACGTGATTTTCTCACAACTAAGAAAGTTTGCACCAAAGGGGAAGAAGTTTACACAGCTCAGAAGTTGATGCTGATAGTTTTCTAAACCCAGCCTTGACACAAGACTTGGTTCATTTTAATGTCACAGACATACACTGCACCAGACAGCCATCACCATCCAATTCAAACATACGAGCATTTGTATAAACGTCCCCTATCAACATTAGAGTTCCCAACCAAATGCTTGTGATTTCTGCAAAAAAGGTAATTCTCACTGGTTCCTACTGTATCACAGGAAATTATACTAGTATTTGCAGGAGACTGTATTTTTCAGAGTTCACATCACTTACAAAAAGCCTCAACAGTCTCTTCATCAGGTGCTGCTTCTGTATAGCAAAACTAGCATTCCGTTTCTTCCAAACAAAACAGTACCTTCAGACCCTCTCCCCACTCTGCATGTGTCAAAGACATTTATGCCTCTTCACTCTGGTTTCTACCAGCACATAATGATCCATTAGGCATTTATGACAGCAACTCAAGCAACAGTGCACATTTCATTCAATGGACATGATCCCAGTGAAACCCATGAGAAAACATGGAAGAGGAACACACAGAGTAGGGGAAGCAATTTATTCTCACTTCTCTTGAAGGGAACAAATGGTTCTGACAGCAGAAGGTTTGTTTACAGTGAGCTATAATTTAAGCTGACAGGTCAGCTTATTATATAGAAGAAATCCCCCTTCATACAAACACCAAAACCTATACTGAAAACATTTTTAATTTAGATCTGCTTCTGAAATGAATGAAGATAATGTGAATGTTACAGAAACTGAAAAGTCTGCATTGTTACCACACAAATCACACTGGGCAAATCCATGTCGTTTATCTGCAGTGCTGAGTCACATCTGGATGGTGGACGTGCCTCACTGAACACCACACCCTGGGAGTGCTCCAGCACTTCCCCTCCTACCAGAACACTGCCTTAATAAAGAATTCCTACAGTGACATGATGAGAATTGATCTTTTCCTGCCATATGCTGTATATATATATTTAAGACTTTTCACAAACAATTGGCCAAAACTTGTGTATTATAGTTATTTCCCAAGTCACAAACACTACACAAGCCCTTCTTACAGAATATGTTGTCCAAGGACATGTGACCTCGACCTTCTCACTTCCCTATCTCCCCATCCACCAAATAAAGCTTTGCATGTTGAAAGCATTGATTCTAAGTCTTCAGCTTCTGGAATGCAGCAGTTAGCAGCTCTGCATTTTTCAGGGACAAAATAACCCCCACTTAGTTCAATGTCTGACATTTCCAGTAAGTGCTTCCACACCCTGTCCACAGGAACAGCTGGATCACTTCACACCACAGAGGTGGTACTTTCTGGATTTACACGCATCAAT
This sequence comes from Campylorhamphus procurvoides, assembly GCA_013396655.1. NCBI lineage: Eukaryota > Metazoa > Chordata > Aves > Passeriformes > Dendrocolaptidae > Campylorhamphus > Campylorhamphus procurvoides. The sequence goes on along the minus strand of WBMV01007695.1, from coordinate 1,460,021 downwards.
CTGGAAGCGTTTCTCAGATCCTGTAGCTGCTTGGCTGGCTTTCCAACTCCTTCCTCAAATCTTTTTTCCACAACAGGAAGGACAGTTTCATACAGGAAAGAGGCGTTCTGCCTAATGAATGCCTTTTTCTCAGGGTCCTGTTCACACCGTAAACTATAATCAACATGCTGGACAGCCACCAGGATGATTTCCACGAGACTCTCCAAAAGAACCATATGCAGCTCTGGGAAGTAAAGCTTTAATGCTTCCTCCAAGAAGGCCATAGTCTGCTTGGTGAAAGCTACTACAGTGTAACTAAGGTTGACCCAGCAGTCATCACCTGTGTATTGGTCAAAATTGCCCACCCCACAGCTCCTCATCTCCTCCCTGAGCTTCCCCAGCGCCTCTGGAGTCATTAGGTTCATCTTTCTCCACATCTCCTCAGAGTTGCGGTGCTTGGTGGCCTCGATGATGATGTCCTTGTAGCTCTGCAAAGCGCCTTTGATATCCTTTACCAGAAGGGCATGAATGATAAAGGTGAGGTCCAGTCCAATTTCGCTAAGCTGCTTGCAGTGCTCTTTAGCTACCTTGGGTATTAACAAAAAGCAAAGGATATTATTAGTGTGCAGGCCCCCTTCATATCTTACAAGTTTACCAAATTCATTATTGTCAGAATTAAGTGAGAAGTGTTACTCATACTTCACTTGTTTCTCATGCTTTGAGCATCTCCTTATTTATGAGAAATTAGTAACTGAAAGATAAACCCTGGCTGCCAACAATTCTCTGGACAATTACATTATAACCCATTCATACTTTTTTTTTCCCTCCAATTAATACTTGAAAGAGACCATAACCTGAAAAAGTTAGTCTTGCAAAAAAATATGGAAATGTAGTCCAGGACACCCTTGGAAAATAAAGTCTTGATGTACTTATAAGTCAGATGTAGCCCATGTAAATTTTAGGACCTCCTACTAGTTTAAAGGCAAATTAAGAATTAAAACATTTTGCATTTCTAATAAAGGCGGGGTTTTTCTCGCCATGTATTTTTAATCCTGACGCTTTCCTCTGTTAAACTGAAAAAAAACCCAAACCAACCACAAATGAATGCTAACCTTTCAGTGCAGGAAACCTCTCTGGAGACCCACCCGAGACTCAGTAACTAAACTCGGGTTAGCAAAGAGGATTTGAAGCCTTGCAGCCTTTGTTTTTGACTTTGGTGTCGCACCCACCCTTTTCGGACCCCCTTACCTTGACGCACTCTGCCGCAGTTGACAAACTCTCTTTACTGTCGAACACTTGCTTACTGAAGGCATCTACGAACATCCTCATGGAGGAGCGGGCCCAGACGACGAAGGCCGAGTAGCACCCGTTGTTGCCAGCGAAGTCGGTCTCGAACTCCCTGGCGGTCTCCAGGAGGCTGGTGAAGAAGACGTGGCAGAGCTTGTGGATGTAGAGCAGCGTGGCGCCCTCGATGCGCAGCTGGCGGATGGCGGTCTGCACGGCGGCCGCGCGGTTCTTCAGGAACAGCTCGCACGCCTTGGTGGACTGTCCCAGGCGGATCAGCTGCGACACGGCCCGCCGGGTGGCCCGTGGGCCCCCTCGCAGAGACCGGTCCGGGGACAGCTCGAACACCAGCACGTCGGTGAGCTGCCGCACCCGCTCGTCCACCCTGGCGCGCAGCTCCTTCACGGGCTGGCTCACCGGCTTGTCCCCCAGGTACTCGTTGAGTTTATCCAGCAGGTCCACTGCCCCCTCGAAGTCCCGCTGCGCAATGCAGACATCCAGGTCCTCGGGCAGCTCCTGGATCCACTCGAGCGAGAGGTCCACAACCTCCTCCTCCTCCTCTGCGGAGGGCTCTTCCTCCTCCTCCTCCTCGTCCTCGTCCCCGTCGAAGGGGTTGGTGGACTCGGGGGGCGCCGGGGCGGGCCGGGGCAGCGCCTCCTGCTCCAGGCGCCGCTTCTCGCTGAGGGCCCGGCTGCGCTTGGTCTCCTCCAGCACCTCCAGCCACTCCTTCTTGATCTTGGCGTTCTCCGCCTGGAAGATGCGGCTCTCGGGGAACATGAGCAGCTTGAACATGTCCTTCATGGGCGGGTTGTCCTTGACGTTGACCACGGCCAGCCCGTCGAGGGGGTACAGCGCGTCGTAGCGGTAGGCGCCGCGCCGGCTGGGCAGCGCCGTGGCCACCAGCAGGCAGTCGTTCATGAGGAAGGCGTGCACCCGCTGGATCTGCGCCATGTGGTCCGCGTCGTACTCCACCAGGTCGCCGTTGTACACCAGGAACTTGCCCGGGCTCTCGGGCAGCAGGTCGCGGCAGCCCTCCACCTTCTCCAGCAGCGTGGTGAGGGTGCGCTGCCGGCCCTCCTCGCTGGCCGCCGCCGCCTCCTTGCCCGACAGCGGCAGGAAGGGGTCTGCGCTGGCGGCGGCGCGGCGGGCGCCCACCGCGGGGTCGTCGCGGTCGGCCTGGAGCAGCAGGGCCTGCGTGACGGCCTCCATGATGCCCTTCTGCTCCGTGAGGATGTGGCTGAGCTGGTACATCTCGCTCTCCAGGTAGCTGATCTCCCGCGCCGTCTCGATGAACTGCCGGTAGTTCTGGTACACGTTGCGCTTCAGGCTCTGCGCCGTCTCCTCGCTCAGCGCCTGGATGCGCTGCCGGTGCTCCTGCAGGTCCCGGTCGCCGTCCGACTGCTGCGACAGCTGCTTCACGTACTCGCCCGCCGCGAACCCGCCCGACTCCAGCTGCCGCCGCAGACGGCTCCCCC
>WBMV01007695.1:1407225-1457213 GCA_013396655.1 Campylorhamphus procurvoides | reverse complement strand
GGGACCGCGGTGGGGCCGGGATACGGGGGCGGGATATGGGGGGGAGAGAGGATCCCGGCGCGTGCGCGCTTTGGGACGAGGAAGGAGCAGCAGGAGGAGGAGGAGGAAAAGGAGGAGGAAGGAGGTGGCTTTCCATGGGGTGGGCGCTGCGCATGCGCCGCCGCGGGGTCGCGGCGCATGCGCAGTCAGCACGGCGGATGGCAGGCGCGGCGGGCATGGAGGACGGGGATTTCTTGCTGGCGCTCCGGCTCCAGAGGGAGTGGGAAGAGGAGGATCAGGCGGCGGCGGCAGCGGCAAGAGGAGCAGCAGGAGGAGCAGCAGGAGCAGCGGCGGCAGCAGCAGCAAAGCGCGGTGATGCCCCGCCGTCCCGGCCGCTGTCGGTGGTGGACGAGGCGTGGGAGCTGCTGGACCCCAGCCCCGACGTGCACGCCCTGTTCGTGCAGTTCAACCAGACGCTCTTCTGGAGGAAGCTGGAGGCGGTCACGGTGTCTTGGAGCCCCCGCATGACCAGGTGCGGCACCGGGGGGGATGCGAGTGATGCGATGCGATGTGGAGGGTCGGCTCGGCGGGGCGGCCCTGCCGGGACAGGGACGGGAGCAGGGACAGGAGCAGGGGCAGGGACGGGAACAGGGACAGGGCTGTGAGTCTGGGGAGACAGGGGCTGTGAGTCTGGGGAGACAGGGGCTGTGAGTCTGGGGGGACAGGGGCAGGGCTGTCGCCTCTCACTGCTGCTGCTGTTTGTGCCTCTGTGTCCGCGCCGTGCTTCGTCCGCAGCTCTTCCTCCCGCACACTTGAATGTCCCGCATCCCTGGCACAGCCCCTACGGCAGGACATGGGCTGGTCACTGGCGTTGTGTGGTTTGCCTTTCATCTCTCGTCCCCGGCAGCTTTTCCCGGGGTGCAGGCAAGCCTGGAGGGGCGTTGAAAGTGTAACAAATCACTGTCTTAACCGCGTGTGTGTAAACTGCACATACTCGTGTTGCTGCTCTGGTTTTTGGTGTTTGCGATAGTTTTACTTCACGGCAGGGAAGGCAGGTATGAATGGATAATAGTACATTAGCAAAACTTAAAACAGACTAGGAAGGGCAACATACAAGAAATCTGAGACTGAACAAAACCAGAAAGCTTTGAAGTGCGGGCTGCAGTTCTGCAGAAGATGCACTTGCTGGCGGCTGCAGTCCTGCCCCCTCTTATCCTCTGCTGGCTGCAGTATTCTTCACACACTTCAAACTCGTTGGATATTGACCTGGTAGAGGACTTAGTCCGTAACACACACACAAAAATGTGTTCTGCTGGATTAGTGCACAGAAGTGATGGTATATAAAGGTTCAGTATGAGTCAGAAGTTCACAGAGGGTGAGGAGTGGAACTGAAGCAACCAGCAGTTAAGTCAGAGTTTGCTGCCATGAGTCTCCAGGCTGCATTTAGTGTCTTTCACTCCATCACGAGTTCCAAAGGAAACAGTCCTCTGCTTCCTAAATGGGTTTTTCTACTCTAAGAAACTTGTGGGTTGTTTTTTTAACCTTTGCTCACTTTTTCAAGTAACTACTAAAAGTGGCTTTTTTTGATATTCTGAGTGATCTAGTGTGTGTTGGAAAGGGGTGGCATTTTAACTTCAATTCTCAATTTTCTTCATGTACTACAGAAACAGTTAGTTTTTCATATTCTCTTTCTGTGTCTCTTCAGCTCTGCTGGAATCTGTACATATCATGAAAATAGTGGATTGTGTTCCATTCGTCTAAGTGAGCCGCTGCTAAAGTTAAGACCAAGGAAAGATCTCGTTGAGGTATTTGAAGATTGGTCATGAATCTGCACATAAAATTTATTGTGCCTGCCCCCCTGCTCTGTATAAATATTTTGCATTTCTTAGTGGGATTCTTACATACAGTAACTTAGAGATCATAAAATAGTGGTGTCTTTATTGTTATGTTTGTGTGGCTTGCATTGCAATATCATGGTAGTCTATAGTTTTATGTTTCTAAATGGGCAACTTCAAGTAGGAGTTTAAAGTCACTTGTTTATTCTACTGGCTTTATAAAGAGAAAAAAAGACACTAAATTTTTAACTCCTAAATTATCCTTTAGTATTCAAAAGAAACATGGACTATAGTTTCAAAAGGGCCAGTAGCAGAAAATATGGATATAGGATATGACAGTTAACATGACTTTGTGTTGCTTCTTATGCCTCTGTCAGAGCTGCTGCTTTGAGCTGGCTGAACATCCAGATTTGCCTGATGAACAGAAATGCTATAGAGTCACAACTTTCTCACAGGCGGCTCTTTTCTTGGGTTGTAGAGGGAACGATCTCTTTAAAGATGTGACTTAAGTTTGAGGATTATTTCTTCTTTTTGCAATGTCACTTATTGTAGCAATATTCTCCAGTATGTTTTGGTGGTAGGGGAATAGAGGTAATTTGGTTTGATAGATCAGAGTATTATGTTCTTAATGACTCAGACCAAACATGTGAATGTTCAAAGATAAGATTGGTACTATGATTGGTGTAGAGGAGTAAAATACTTGCAGCTTAATTTTGAAACTATACGTAATGCTTTCCAGTAAGTATCTAATGATTTGCATAATTTCAGACACTGTTGCATGAAATGATCCATGCCCTGCTCTTTGTTACTCATAACTTCAAAGATCGTGAGTCTCATGGACCAGAGTTCTGCAAACACATGCGTCGCATTAATCACTTGACTGGAGCCCATGTCACAGTAAGCATAATCCTCTTAACCTAATTTAATAGAGCCTTCTTCCTGATTTGGTGTTTTAGTTGCCCAGTGTGGTATGAGGAATATGCTTGTTCTTCTCAGATGCTTCACAGTTGCTACCAGTACAAATTTGCATCCAAGTGTGTGCCAGTTCCATAGATAATTTTGTTGGGGACAATGGTGGGAACAGGTTGAAGAAGATGTGGTGAGGGGTCAGCCGTATAATTCTCAAGTATACTCTCTCTAAATATTTTTCTTTAAGCTTTTGTGGTAAACTTGAGACAGCTTAATGATAGCAGGGACAGAATAGCTCCATGTTCAGAGTAGTATTTGTGGAAGAGGAGTCTATTTAGTTAAGAGTTGTATCAGTAGAGGCTAATGATGTTTATGTTGATGATATTTAAAAATAATGTGTCTGATAAGATCAATTAAGGTAATAGCTGAAGGGAGAATACCGGTATCGCTTGCAATGCATTTTAAACAATTCATCACTTAGGGTAAAACTGCAGATAGATTTCCAAAGTGATTTTATTGCAGTTCAAACAAGACAGCCAGGACATATTCCTTGTCCTTGTTTTTTAAAGCTTTGTTTTAATGGTTCCTAAGTGTTGATCAAATTTTACTGGGGTCCAGCTCTTTTAGCTAGTAATGTAAAAATCACAGCAGAGGTGGAAAGAATGGAATGGCAATAGATTTTTAAAAAAAATATTTTAGAGCTACTGATATAAAATTAGAAACTTTCTGAATGACTGTTTCTTTTTATTTTTTTTAACTTAGGTCTATCATAATTTTCATGACGAGGTTGACTTGTACCGCCAGCACTGGTGGCGATGCAATGGCCCCTGTCAAAACAGAGGACCTTACTTTGGGTACGTGAAGCGCTCGATGAATAGAGCACCCTCTGCACACGACTTCTGGTGGGATGACCATCAACAGACATGTGGGGGCACGTTCACAAAAGTGAAGGAGCCAGAGAAAGTCTCGAAGAAATCAAAGCATAAAACTGAGCCAGAAAAACTTCCACATTTCAAGTCAAAGAACAAAGGTATTTTATTAATATTTTTCTCTTTTCCATACTGATTTTGTCCAAATATTTTCTTGAAAAAATATGGACCAACCACTACATAAACTTTGTTTAGATGTTACTGTTAAGTAGCAGAGAACAGGGCCTGTTTTTTTTGTGCATTTCTAGGCTCCTTTTCATCTGAATTGTCTGCAAAAAGTTTGGTTTGATGCCTTATTTTCAAGGAGCAGATTTTTAGTGTGAAGCACATCAAATATTAAGCCCATGATTTTTTATAGAAGAGTTACTAATTTATTTTTTAATCTGATTTTGCAGACAAGACACAAATGCATGGTACTCAGGATCTGATGCCTTTTAGTGGAATGGGTTATCGGCTTGGAGGAGGAGACAGTGTACTTTCAGAAAAAAACACAAATGCCAGCAGCAGCACTGGAAACAGTGAAGACCATGGTTCACAGCATCATTCAGCAGTAAGGCCGAGACCAATCCCGAAAAATGAGATAAAAATTGAAAAATTACCCCACAGCAGCATCTTTCCCCTTCATACCAATGATGCCAGTGAGAAGATCAACTTAGCTTTAAAGCGTGAGTTTCCTAAACATTCTATTGCTAATGCAGAAGATTACGAGAATGATTGTGGATTGCCTGCTAGAATGGCTCATGTTAGGGAAGAAAAATCAAACCAAGGCTCTTCAAATAAGAAGAGGGCTCTGCCATCTCCCAACTGGCCACCAAAACAAATTTGTTTGGAGCAGACAACAGCTCAGATTGCATCTAAGGAAAAAAGTTTAGACTGTAGTAATACACTACAGCAATGGCCAAAAAAGGAAGACAAAACTGCCTTTGAAAAGTATTTCATTAGAAAAGGGGGTACTGATGTCACTTTAAATGTAAATACAACCATGAAAACCAAAGCTGAATTTACACAGTCCTCTGCAAGTTCTAGCAATCCTGTGAGGCAGGATAAAAATGTCAGTTGTCCTGTGTGCAACACTGAAGTTTTAGAATCTAAAATAAATGAACATCTTGATTCTTGTCTTACGTGAAACAACAGAAAGCTGTCTCAAAAAGATAAATCAGGACTGAAAACATTGCTTGAAAGTTACTTTGCTCAGGGTTTGCTTAGCTGTGGTTACAGAGTGCCTGTTCTGAAATGGATTTTAAACCATTACTGACCCCCATATCCTGACACTAGTAAGTAAAAATTGTGAGGAATACTGCTAGCAATATCGGTAAAGGCTGTTCCTGGACATGTCATAAAAGCCTTCATGATTTTTCAGTTAAACTTCCAGTGCTTTACAGGTCAAATCAGGATTAATGTTGCATTACTTGACAGTCTTTATTTGCTCCTTTTGGAAGCCAGCCAGTTTGGTGGCCAGGACCTGAGAGGCCAGTCCGTTGAGTACTAAAGCCATGCAAAACTATTAGTGCTGGGCACATGTGTTTTCTGTCTAAGCTTCCTGAAACATTAATAGTTCTCTTGTCTTAATTAATGGGTTAAACATTAAGTAGCTTGATACCTTACCTGTAAAACTGTAAAAACGTTTGCTTAAAACACAAAATTGTTTTTAGAAAAATAGTTTTTAAGCAAAATGGTTTTATGTCTTGCTGCTGTAATTTTAAATGGCTGTATCAGCCTGGTTAGAATGTTTGCCTCATTACTAGCTGCTTTCTTAACTCTCTTTAAACATTTTGTATTTTTTAAAGTATTGCCACTACAGAAGTTTAATATAAATAGTTTTATTCTTGAATATACTAAATAAATTGTTCCTGAACTTTAAATTTCCATTAATCCTGGCCATTTTGTGTTACTTACCAGTGGATCCTTCTGTATATCTAAAAACAGTCTGGTTTAACAGAGCCTTTTTGAATTAACAGTTTTCCTTATTACATTTCCCTGTAAAAACAGGTACTGGTGAATACAGATTGCATCAAATTCTGCTTCTTCCATTCATATTTATAAAACAGGTTTGCTTTTGTTACACTTCTGTGAAAAATTCTACAACTACTGATTCTAAAGGTTGATTTGCCATGTTAATTTTCCATAATTCCTTCTTAAAACTGCAACATCTATCCGTGTTTCCAGTGAAACTAGACTTTTACAAGGACAGGACCACTCAAGTATTTGTAGCGTCATATGTTTTTAGAATGAGAAGGAGATTTGTCCCACAAAGGGTGTCTCACATCATGAAGCATTTTTGAGAGGTATTTCCCTTACAATTGTTCTCATCAGTTTCCTCGTTTATCTTTCCTACTGTGACAGATAGGAGTAAAGGAGACGGAAGGATTGTGGGTATTGCTAAATGTAGTGGCGTTTCTTTTACATAATGTCTTCTTTTACTCCTAAATTGTTCATTTGAACAACCGATAGAAAACAAATGTGGGATTTGATCTGGGGAATTTAGTGAACAGTATAGCCTGTTGAGGTAGGGAGAGGGGAACTCAAGCTATAGGCAAGTCCTGTCTCTAATATAGAAATGCCCTAAAATAGATCTGTTGTCCAAACAATTGAGCAGTTCTGGACCAGCTGTGGAAAAACAGCACCTCTGCTCACATGTGTTTTTACAGGGAAGTATTCTAATGCCAAGATCCCTTTTATCCAGAAAGAAAGGCTTTGCAGTTGCTGTTGCAGGCTATTATTAATGTGTCAAGGCTGCCTTCTTTTGGGGTATGTTCCTACAAATGCTGTTTTTGTTAAATGTCGTATTTGAATACAGTGTCCTACCCACAATGATAATGATTACCAGTAGGTTTTTAAAATATGCTGCTCAATTTGGGTCAAAGGTGAGAAATTTCGTTGTCTCTATCAGTTGAGTTTGTCCTAAATGAGTTTAGACACTGTCTAGAACAACACAAGCTGGTAATGAGTCTTGGACAAACACACTTCACTGAAGTGCAGCATAAGTTGCCTGACTGGAAATTTGAGAAACAAGGTAATAGACTTGCTTTCTGTGACAAAGCAGATATGAAGAGGGGTCAGGTTGTGTGCATGCTGTTTATCAACAAATGGTTCAGCAAACTAAAAGCAAAAGCCATCTCATTTTGTGGTGATCTACTAGAATTGCTCCAGTTGAATCAAAGAAGAATTCTAGAGGTTAAACTATCTGAGTGGGGGTTACTTGACTCTTTCATTATTATAATAAGTGACTGCTTTTGAGTTGCTTTGAAACTGGTTATCAGGCAAGAAATCTTGAAGGTCAAATATTTTCAAGTATTTTTTACTTTATGGAAATGTTATGTAGGAAGTTTTCATAAAACTTGAGTTCTGATGAAGCAGGGGGACGAAGAATTTTTCTCTGGACTACTAAAATGCATTTGTATCTTGCAAGAAGATATGTAATAGAAATAGTCTGCTTTATAACATGTTTTAAAAGCAATAATGTGCATTCCTCTATCCTTTAGCATCTCTGGTAGTCCAATCACTATTTGTTTTCTCTTAGAATATCTGGGTCACTTGAGAAGTGTGTTCTCAGAGCAAGTTCAACCCTAATGCTCATGCATAAGCTGATGAGCAAGCTATTTACGACTTGGTGGAAGCAGGGTTGGTGCTGCTGCTCAGACTGTGTAATCAGGAATCAATTAACTGAGCCCCACCTCGAGGAACATTTTCCAAGAGAATAACCAGAGAAATATTGTTCACTTAGAACAGGCTCTGCTACCTGCCTCTGGTCCAGTGTTAGGAATGAAGGACACCAGGTAGTAATCGAGTACAAAATCAAAGGCTGGAGAGGGCTTAGTCAGAAGCGGGCAAGTAGTGAATAATTCTTGAGGTGCAAAGTAGCTATTCAAACTTCAAGCTTCTGTTGCTGCAGCAGGAGGGTGTGCCACAGACTAAATGGTTTGTGGAGGTTTTCTTCTTCCTCATGTGTTCTGGAGCTCCTCGATTCTGTTGCATTTTCTATACACATCTCTATACATCCTTCAGGTAAAGCAGGTTACACTGTACTGAAGGGTAACAGCAAGAAAGAATAAAGGGTGAGTTTCTGAGGAAAAAGCGAGATGGACATTTCTTCTAGGTGGTTGGAGCAAATCATGGTGATGGTGGGATGATGCAGACTACTCTGTCTGGAGAATGTTAAGAAAGTGCGACCACAGCAGTTTGCTCCATCACTGCTGCATCTGGTCATCCTAGAACACCATGTCCATGCTGTCGCAGTTTGCCACGTTAAATTGAAAGGCCACCAAGAGGTTGGACTGGGTGACCTCCTGAAGTTACCTGACCTACATCCCCTACGAGGATGATTGTTGCTGCCTGACATGGTGAATGCGGCAGTGAAAAAGCTGCTCTCCAGCAGCTGCTTCTTACCACCTTTCCAGTAATCCATCAGTTTTACACTTCAGACTAAAATATCCAAGTTCCTACTTGCATCTGGATTATTACAGCTGTCTTGAAGTCCTGGGCTTAAAGGAACAATTTTTTTCCATGTTAACATAAAGACTACATAAAATTAGCCTTGAAGTGTAGTTTATGCATAGACAGGCCATGAAAGAGACTTGCATTTCACTCTGCCGATGAAAATAGACGTGTGTGTTTTCATATACTATAATCTATGGAAAAAAAATGCCAGGATCCCAAGCTGTGTGGAGCTTTGGGATTCTTCAACAGGCCGGTAGGTGGCACTCCTTACACGTAAGGAATACTTATTTCTTCCTCTCCGACCCATGCGGGGAGAGAGCAGAGAGTGCAGGGTTAGCAGGGTAGTATTTCACCTCCACCTGCACTCCAGGCTGACCATGGATCAGCGGGAGCCCTGACTGAACCACAAACAAGTTAAAGGAGGAGGAGGAATGAGAGGGAGAGAATATCTGCAACTAGCTAAAAGATGAGAAGTAAATTTACAACTAACTAGGTGTTCTGTGAGTGAGCTGCAAGAGGGACTTGGAAAATTAGACAGGAGGTCTGTTTTCTAGTTCAGGGCTCATGAGAAACCCCAAAGGCATCCTATTGTGGGCTGCAGATACCACACTCTTTGCATCCATTGCAGTGACAAAGTTAATTTTCTCTTGCCTTTTGACATAAACGCAGCTCTGCAGGAGAGGCAGGACAGAGTTATAGGAAGTCAGAGGGGTTTATGAAAAGCGAAACTTAACTCCTGTGCCTCAACTAAGCCAGGAAGCTGAAGGAGGGGGGGTGACAGGTCCAGGGAAAGGTAGTGTATTACAGGTGTGAAAGCTTAAAATGGGACATGGCCATGGCCTTAACGCCTCTGTTTCCTTTTAGCTTCTGCCAGGCCAGGCTGTTTTAAGATTAGATTAAAGTTCTAAGCAGGTGCAGCAGCTTGGCCTGAATAGCTTACCCTGTTTCTGTTCCATCCATCCTCTTATTACTTGCATCATTTCACCTGCTTTTTTTCCTTAATAAGTCTTAGACATGACATTTCCTAAACTGCATAACAAAGAATGTTTGAAGGGGCAAACCCCAAGAAGCCAGGTATCTGGCTCCACCACTGCTTAATTTAGAAGCAGCGATTGTTTTTCTTTAACTGATGTCAACGTCTGGATCATAATTTCTGTGTTCATTGCAAATCCCTTTGCTTCAGAGATCTGTCATTAGAGGCACAGAAAGTCTGGGGTAAGGTCTGGGGTCATATCTGGGCTAGAGCTCAGTGAAAGCCTAGTACAGAATCTGAGCTATAGGAACATATTTTAGTTGAAGATTTTAAAGCTTCTTGTGGCTTCACTAAACAACTTACCAAGGGCAGGAATGGCCATAGGGCCTCTCTGCTCTTACCCCACTTCTCCCCACTGCTTCACTCCCCTGCCATTGCCTTCCCACTGATGCTGGTCTCTTCCCAGAAGCATCCCAGCAATGACCTGCTTTCTTCCCCAAAGGATCTACTCAGTGAGTGTGCTGCCACTGATTTGTAAGCAGGTTTTGATTCACCGGGAGGGTGTGGGCTGTGTTTGGAGGGAGGCACAAAGCTAAAGAGCCGTGCAAATGACTTGCTTAGAGTGTGCCCACTTGCAGATGCCAGGGCAGCCTCTGCAGCACTTCCCTGCAGCTGGCACAGGGTGGGATGCAGCCTGCCCGCAGCACCACCAGCAAGACAAGCTCCCTGCTGTGTGACAGGACCCACATGGCTTGGCACAGGCTGTTCCAGGTAACGTGTGCTCCAGGAAGGACACTGCACAAATTCCAGGCTCTACTGGCAGATGGCAAATGGAAACACGTTCAAAGAGAGGAGTCATCCTGAAGATAAATCAACACACCAGAGGCTTCAGAAAGGACAGTACCTGTACCAGGTGAAGTATGAATAGCTGTTAGTAAGGGACTTCAGTCTTAAATCTGCTGTGTTCCTCAAGATATGCTGCTAAGTTATGCTGGTTATTTGATTTGCATTTAGCAGTACCTATATGGGAAATTTAATTTAAACATGAGAAAACCTTTTACTGCAGTGAGGGTGGCTGAACACAGAAACAGGCTGCCTGCAGAGGTTGTGGAGTCTCCATCCCTGAAGATACTGAAACCCAAACTGGACATGGTCCTGGGCAGCCAGACCTGAGTGACCCTTGTCCAGGGCAGGGGAGCTGGACCAGGCCATCTCCAGGAGCCTCTTCCCACTTACACAGCCCTGGGTTTCTGCCAAAAAACCCCAAGAGCACTTCAGGACAAAGTGAAAATTACAGCAGAAGGGAATTAACATCCACCTGCTTGCCCTTGCCCTGGCACAGCCAAGGAGTGCTCACACCATCTCTAACTACCCGTTGACTTCCAGCCGTGCATTTCTTCCTCTCGCTATAAGGTTTGCCATGGGCAGCTCTTATCAATGCCACCACCCAAACAATGGGGATGAGAGGTAAGTCCCCTCACCCATGCATCAGAGACCGGGGAACTTGAGGAAAGAGCCAAGCACATGTCCTGACACAAGGACAGGTACAGGGAAGCTCTGCCCTGCCAAGACTAATCACTGAATCCTTGCCAAGTCACACTAGGGAGGGAGGATTATCAGCCTTGCAGACAGCATGAATTAAAACTCAGACTTAATTAACTTTGAATGTACCTGGAAGAGATTTAGAATGCAGAGAAAGCATCCCATGAGAGGAAATAGGAGGTATTTCAGGTGCTGCAAAACCCTAAAAGACTATTCAAGCTACCAGACGACATTTCTCACGCAATTCAACAGAGTTAAGACAACACCCAAGAGGTCTCACTGCTAACATTTGGGCTAACACTTGGGTCATAAAATGCAGTTTTGCTGAAGCATACACATGTCCTGAGTGGTCAGCAGTGCTGTGATTCTGGAGCTGTTTGAGAGGCATTATGGACACAAGCATTAGACACAAGCATCCCCTGCAGCAATGAAGACACCTCAGCTTGGAGGAAAATACTGAAAATTTGTTACCTTAATGCCACCTTCCTCTTAATTGCTGTACAGGCTCCAGAAATGTTATTTTCTCCAAGATTCTCCTGCAGCAGCATGCTCTCACCCTAAGCCAGTGCTTTGCACTGAACCATGGACAAGGTTGCAGTCAGTCTATGCATGCCCTGTAGCAGGTAATGAGGGAAACACTGCCTTAACTTCAGGAAAAGGCAAGGGATTGGAGGTCTCTGATGTTGGGCAAGCATTCTCACTTGGCTGTGAGTTGTTACAGGATGGTTTGATCCCAGCCCAGAGTGGATTTTCACATGTAGCTGTGGATTTGTGTTGAAGTGACACTGTTTTCAGGGGACTGACAACTAGATGTCCTGTCTGTGAATCCTGTACCAGTTTTTAGTCTCCTTCTACCTTTCCTCAACACGAAGAGCTACCCAAGGCTGGGGTGAAGCTGCTCCTGGGTGATTGCTGCATGGTTAGGATACACTGAATTGAGTGCCGGGTGAAGGGTTTGTCCCATGAACTGCCACGGTTCAGCTGTGTCCTGTATAATACGGCCACCTTTGCCAAAAGAGGAGGAGCACCCTCAGCAACTCAAGGTTAGTTGACCTCCCAGAGGTCGTAAAGCTTGGCACACCAAGCTTTTGTCAGGCAGCACCAGCTCGGGGCAGGTAGCAGCAGCAGCAGCAGCAGCTAGAGGCTATGCTGCTGGCCATGACTTGGTAGCCACTCCTCTTGAGGCATTTTGTGCAACTCTCAGCCAAGACCTTGGGAACCACCTGGCCACCTGGAAAGGCAGTCAGCAGGCTGTGGCCAGCTGACTTCACCCATAAAAAAATCCCAAATGTTTTCCTCAGCCAAGTATGTTATGATTTAATCCAATCCCCACTCAAGAGGCAGAGCAGAAGAGCCTGCAGCTCAGCTGAAGCAGGTGGGACAATGCTCGGGGTGCCATGGAAGGATGCAAAACTATGGGGTTAGTATATGGGCCAGAGAGGGCCCAGTGCACATGCGGGAATAGAAAGGACAAGGGGAGGTCAGAAGCAGAGTGGCTGCTCCCCAGGCACTCTTGCACGAGGAAACTTGAGCATATTTTCAAACTGTAAGCAACGGAGGTGTAACCATCCCCCTCCCACTTCCCCTCATCCTCCATCCATGCCCCAGTGGATGTTCAGTCTTTGATAAAGCTGAGTATGTAAAAAACAGCTTACACCATAGTGCTAAACAGCAACAAAAAGCCTCTCAACCAAAATACACATCCTTTGACTGCCACAAGTTAAAGTAACTTTTGTTTGTGCCACACAATGTCCTCCACCTGCAAAGGGCCACGTGTCTCTCTGTCACTCTCTGTCATCTCCGGGACGTGCAGAACATGTTCCTCTGCTCTGAGGCGTGTCCTTGTCCCGGACAGGACACTGAGGGGCCCCACTCGCTCTCCCTTCAGCCAGCCCGGCAAGCAGGAGCCTTGAAGCGTTTCTGCATCCCGCTCCCAGGTCACAGCCCGGCCGCGGGTGTCACCCCCCCGCCCCGCAATCCTGGGTTTGTATAAGCCTCCACTTTACCGTAAAGTACGTGCCCTCCCTCCTCGTGTCATTGCATAATGTTGCACGGTTGCAAAGTCGCAGGAACTCTCAGCTGCACACTGTAGTTTCCTACTGTGCTGTTTTAAATAAAGGTTTTTTTAAAAAAAAAAAAAAACAAAGCTAAAATTTTCTCATAATGCAGGTCAGAAAAAATAAAGTTTAGAAATTGCTACCTGCATGCATTCAAGAGTTCTTCTAGATGTAACAAGTATTTAGGACTGAAGAGTGTTAAGTTTCTGCTTGTTCATTAAAAGACAATTGTGTAGAACACGTGCCCAGCACCACATTACTTACTATTATGTTGTGGCTGGGGAAGGGGAAGTTAAGGGAAAATAAATATGCTTAATGTGACAGCTGAAACCTTGCTCTTTGCTATCGGGAACACCATCAACTGTACTCTAATCTCAGAAAACAGATTGTTATTACCCATGGCGCTTGAGCAAACATTAGTGGTGTCCACAATCACATTTTCCCTGAAGAAATATATCCTCCTTGATGTCCAAAGGTGTTGCCAAGGGCTCAAATTAAAACAGTTCTTCTAAAGTATCTTCCAGTTCTGGTTACCCACAGTACAGCACTCAGCAACAGCTAAGACTGCACTTTTCAGGTCTAGGGGTGGTAGTGTTTAGTTTGTTGCTGTAGCAGTTGTTTGGAGTTTTTTTGACACATTCACTTCTATCTTACCACATGAAAAAAAAAAAACTTCTCAGGATTCTAACAGCAATTAATCAGGCTCCAAAATTCTAGTTTCCTTCTGTTTTTTAGGGCTGTCACCGTATCTTCCGCTATAATGCAATCTTTATGAATAGATTTAAAAGCTTGTTTACATAAAGTAGTGCAAAGCAAGACACATTTACAACCAAATTGACTTCCCTTAAGATTTGATCTTTTGCTTGGCTTTTTGGTTGATCCTTGCTTTCTTTAGGTAGTGAAATACCAGCTCACAACCCAACAGAATATTCAGGTATTAGGTGTTTTCTTTGTGAGTAGGAGTCAAATATCTACATTTTAGTTATTCTGGATTCATGTTTTATTTAAAGCAAAAATAAAGTTGAACTACATCAGCCTCTGAAACAAACCCAGGAGAGGTACTGGTTCCACCCTGGCAAACCACTCTGACATATACAGGCCAACAAGGAGTACTGGATCCACCCAGTGAGTATTCAGAGATGAAATTTTACTTCCCATCTCCAACAGCATTTGAAAGAAATACTAGTTTTCAGTTTAGATGCTGCCCTGAGGCAGTGTGCCTTGTATCACAACTTGCCTGTGTGTGACACTAGCAAGTTATTAGCCCATCTTTGTATTTTACATCCCTCCCCACTCTGACGTGAAACATGCTCTACAAACTTTAAGTCATGTGAAGAGGCTGGTACTGGACTTGGCTGAACGAGCTACTCACCTCTGCCAGCATTTATCCCCATGTTATATAACCTGTAGTTATAGTAAATTCTCCAGAAGAATTCATAAACTATTATCAACAGAAGTTTAATCTCAAGATGCACATTTAATAAGGGGAAAAAAAATTCCCAAATTCCAGCTACTTACTACTGGAATACAGACAGGGAAACCAGATCCTTGTTCAAGTCATGAACATCTCATCTTCAGAGATAAAAATATGCTCTTCTGCAACACACACCCATGAAGAGGAAGGGTGAATGGGATAAATCAACACTGTCTTTCCTGAGGCAAACACATTGTGTATTCTTTCTCCCCACACTTCATGTTCCTCCTGAAGCAGACACTTATAGTGTATTTTCACTTGGCGTGTCCCATATTCCTCATACCCACCCCACACACGTTTTATCTTGGTCTCATGCCTCCTCCCATCCTACTTTACCAGTTCTATTCAACCCATTACTCCCTCCCTGTCCTGCTAAGGACTTGTATCCATCCCCAATGGCTTGGTAATTTGCATCTCATCCGTCCCTTCCACTTTTAGAGCCAACTCATTTGGAAGCTATGAGCTTTTTCTTTTTTTCCTTATTTCAGGAAAGGGATACATGTGCTGTATATTCACTCAACTTCAAAGCTATTGGGAAAAGCTAGATGAAACTCAGTAAGTGGTAGTAAAAATCAAGAGTAAATTCTCTAAAACTGGTTTTGTCTGGTAGGAGATACGACCTTGAAACCTGCTTCTGCCAACAGATAGGGTCAAGCAACCCTTGATTCAGCAGATGTTCCAGAGTGAACACAGCTCCTGCACAAATAGGCTTGAATGCATTTGCACTAATTATTTACATTCAAGCTTTACTTTAAATCTGAAAAAAACCCAAAACAACCTGATGAAGACCCAGAGATCCAAACCTCTATCCCACTCCTCCAAAAAAGCAAAGAAGATCCAAATTCAGTTGAGACCCATGAATTTCTTCAAAGTCTTTGGTGCTCAGTACTCATGAATTCCCACTAGGTATTTGCACATGCATGCAGCTATCTGCATGTCTGCAGGCAAGATACACGTTAGATCTCTGGAGTTTTGAGATTTTGAGTTTGCTATTGTCAATTGGCATTCTTCTCTCTTTTTTGAAGCATTCAGCATGCACTCAAATGGTACTTTTTAGTCTGATTGTACCATCACCTTAGAGCAGAACTAAGCACAACTGGTACCCAAGTGCTTTGAAAGGTGCACTAAGGCTGGAGACTCACTGGAGATCCAGGTAACTCTTCCTGAAGTAGCAGAAGACAGACAAGCACATGCACAGGGGCTTGACAAGAGTTAGCGATGGTAGAAGCACAGCCAGCCAAATGGCTCCTTGATTACCATACAGTCATTACAAACCTCATCAGAAAGTGTGGTGAAATTGTGTGATATCTCACACAGGGTTTGCATCTGCAGACTACCAATCTTTTGGCATAATCCATTAGGAGCCCATGTAAAACTGAGGAGCTCCCATTAAACCTTACAAATCCTGTTTTAAGAGGACTTTTGTTTTGCACCTCACATACCTGTCAAAAGTGGTGAAAAAACTAAGGCTGGCTCTACGTCCATCATCATTCCTCAGAAAGCCTAAGCATGGTCCTGTTTCTGAGAGAGGAAATCATCAGGAAAATGATCACCACACCCAGCTAACTGTAGGCAGTCTGAAGGAAAATAAAACCAAACCCAGATCCTTCTCCAGAGCAGAGCAAGCTCTGATTCAAAAAAAGAAAAAAGAGCCCACAACAACAAAAGAATTAAAACAAAAAAAAATCCCAAACAAAACACCCATAACAAAACACCCCCCACAAAACAACCAAAATTCCACATATTCCCTTTATCAGGGGGCATTTATAAATTTGTTGCTACAGAGTAATTTTAAAAGTTACAAATATTACAAATAACCACATAGCTTTCAAGAACCTTTATACATCATCTTTTTTAATTAGATTAGCTTTACAAGCAACTTGAGAGCTCTTTCATAATGAACACTGCTTTTGAAATTACACAACTTTATAGGCAACCTGTAAATGAATCCTGAATTTCTTCGCCTGCTATAGATAAAGGTCTCATATTTCACAGCCAGCTAACATCATGAATAAAAATAGCATTATGAAGCTTTATTTTTAACCAGGACTAGACACATACAGATCATAAGACAGTTTAAAAAATAGTTTTAAAACAAGGACCTGCTTGGTGATGCTAAAGACTGAATATTCAACCAACATGAAATGAACAGTTTCTGAAGGACATGGAAGAAATGGCTGACCTGATTTGTTGACCCTGTTGTAATGACTTACATGGAGTGAAAAATTAAGCACTTTTTAAACCTGTCTGGCAAGCACAAACCTACAGTGTGATTAGAATTTGATACGCTGTTTAACTGCAGCAGTTTGAATTACAGAGGGACTGAAATGAGTTTAAAGGCTTATGCTTACATTTCTAAAACAAAAACAAACAAATCTTTGTTAAAGTAGTACTAAAGAAGATGAAGTAGAAGAGGCGACTTTTTTGCTTTTCATTAGTAGCCTAAATGCACTGCAGACCAGACAGTAATGAAGATTTGCACTCCTTGGCCAGGTTGGCAGAGGCACTTACAGTAAAGTTATCCTGTCTGTTTTTCTGGGAAGAGGAAAGAGGAAGAGAACTGTACAGGGCAAGAACTTAGTAAAAAAAGGAAAAGTGAAATCAAAACAAAAACTGGGACTTCTGTTGGTTCTCCTAAATGATATACCAATACTGATTTTTTTCCCCCATTCTGTCAGTTTGTTATTAAACAATTAGCTTTTTCATGTTTTACATGAACAATAGTAATGTTTTTAATAAAAAATTACTGAGCTTTCCATAGAAAAGGTCTCTAATTGAATACAAACTATACAGATGCTAAAATTGTCACAAGTTGAAATATATACAGAAATATTTCTGTACACTCACATTGTTTTGGCTAAGTAAGGAAATAAGGGACAGATAGAAAACTGCAGCGGGTAAGTTGATCAACCCTCAAAACTCCTGCAAATACGAATGCTGTGTTTGATAAGTTTGCTTTTGTTTTCTCAAGCTTTTAAAGCTCAGGAAAAATAAAGGAAAGAAGAAAAAAAAATCAGTGTCCAAAACATCCATTTCTTAAAAATAAGAATATCAAAGTTTCTGCACATCTCTCTTTTATTCTGTGATCCCCCTCTCCTTGATAAAATAAAAACAATATAGAAGAGAGTAAATGTTTTCTTACTAAATATATACCTCAGTATTGATCAAAGGGCAGTGCCTTTTTGGGGAAGTCCTTCAGCACAGTGAAAACTTAAAGATGTATTGCACAAGGAGCCTACAGAGTGATGCACTTCAGCTTCAGTGTGCTGACCGTCTCCTTGATACTATATAATAGATCAAGGTGTCAACTTACAGACTGCACGGGACACCAACATTTCAAAAGGAAATTAAAAAAAATGAATTTTAGATATTCCATTAACTTATATACAAAGTAAAGAGGGGTAGCAACTATTTTTTAGAAAAGGGAGAAAGCTCAAAAATTTCTGTCAAGTAAGTAAGGAGGTTCTGGGTACCTCTAATAGCCTAGGAAAGCCCTTGTATACTCTTGTAACTTGATGGTATTTACCAGGTCCCCAAAGCCAATGACAGCAACCGATAGTGTCAAGTTCACTTAGTGCCAGTCACTTAAAAAATAAAATTAAGAAAAAAAAATAAAAGAAAAAGAAACAAAACAAAGAAACAGAAACTTCCCCTCTGTGGATTCAACATACAAAACCACAAACTGAATGTTACTAATAGTGAGATGCTGATTTGCTTCTGTTAATAAGGTTCAAGAGAACACAGTCAAAAAAACAATACAGCAGCAATCTTTAAAAGTTAAGATTAGTGTGAGATATGATATAAAACAATCAGGTTTTTAGCTGGTAATTAAAGTGCTCCTTTTCTGACTTAAGGTGTAAAGAAAATTAAAGTGATTATCAGTTACTGGCAACCCTTACATTAAGTTAGGTCTTTCATGGCAGAGGAGAACAGTATGAACAGTTTTACAAAAATAGATCCACGTTATTTTGGAGAATACTGTAATTTTTTTTCCTTTTTTTTTAGTTTTTCTTTTTTTTTAAGACTCAATTTTGATAAACTGTACCTGGTCATACAAAAATTACCCAAAATTCAAACTTTTACCATATAAAAAAAGGGAGAGATGAAATGGATTCAGCTGGATGACAGGTCTGGCAAAATATAAGAATGGACAAATTCTATGTAGGGCACTTATGTCCAGATGCATATGCTGTTTCTTACTGATTGCTTATCTTCTTCACATAAGCAGTCACAGGCCTGGAGTCACAATCACATAGTACAATGCTTCAGCAGTCAAAGAACCTTCTATTTGATGCAACATTGAAACACTGTTTGCTTCTTTATTAAGATGTTGGTTTGTTGTTGATTTTCCTTTATCTTGTTATTCACATTCAAAAGTTAATAGATAGCATCAAGATTTATCAGGGAGAATAGCAAGGGGAGTTGCTAAATCAAAGGCTTATAAAACGTCTTTCCCAACTGAGTCAGAAGGTTTATTAAGTTCAACCCTCACACCTTTTTCACCTGCAGAAATACGAAAAGGAAATTGGTATTATTTTTCAGCATTTGTCAAAGTACAGTCTTTACGATCGCTACATTACTATCCAGATTAGTTCTAAGAGAGTACTTTGAAGATAGTCCAGTACACGCAATCTAGAAAGATAGGTATCTTTGTATACATTTTCTGTATTCTCTGCTGTGTAAAGTTAATGAGTGTGGTTACTCTTCATCTCTAAAAGCGGGCACATATTTGGCTGCTTGGATAGAAAACTTGACACTTCACATCATACATGCACTTCTGAAGCTCATCATCGCAGTCCTTATATAGGTAAGCTTTAAGAATGGACAATTAAGAATCTGAGGATACTGTCCATTATTCTGTATCAGATTATCCAGAGTTTCTCAGCATTTAACTTGATTAAAAAAATCTCTGAGGGATTTTTAAACCACAACATTTCATTTGGCTTGCTGCTAAAAATTAAACAAACTGAAACCACCAACCAACCCACATCTCTTCTGTCCTTTTTTCTAAAATTTGACCCATTCAGGTTGCCCCAAATAAAGTTGGACTATCCAAACAGTAACAGACAGAATATTCCAAATGCAAGAAAAACTCACACATATTCTGCATGGCTTTAGTTAGACTGACACTTTTCAAAAAAGTAATAATTTTCTATTTTATTACATTTTATTCTGTAATTTTATATATTATTGTCAGTAGAAAATAAAAAGTATTTTGCACAATTCTTGCTGCAGAGACAGAGCAAAGAACGCAATTTTAATGAAATTAAATGAAATGAAACCAAGCCCACAACCATATGGTAATATAAACCAATTACAGGGCAAACCCATACTGAAGGAGGAGGAGGAATTTCTTCACAGAAAGGGAGATTAAAAAATGGAATGGATTGCTCAGAATGGTGGTGGAGTCATCATCCCTGGAGGTGTTTGAGAAAAGACTGGATGTGGCACTTAGTGCCATTTTCTAGCTGACCTGGTGGTGTTAGGTCAAAGGCTGGACTTGATGATCTCACAGATCTTTTCCAACTTTATGGATTCAGTGATTCTGTGAAATTTAACCTAGCCTTCCTTCCTTAAGTGTCAGCAGTTTAGGGATAGAGGATGGAGCACCTTCCCTTCAGGCACAAGCTCACCCAAACCACTTCCTTGCACTCTCTCTGAAGCTGCGCAAGAGGCAACAAAACAGCTCTGATCCAGTAAAGTCAGCTCCAGGAGCTGTGCAGTCACACACTTGTGATGTGAAGGCCAGATTAGAGACAGAATTCTGAGGAGACCAGGTGGGTGTTATTTGGAATTCCTGACTGCCTGCAAAGTCACCATGCCTTGCAAGGCATGTGCCACACAGCAACAGTGGCCAGAGATCATCTCCTACCTGTCCGGAGATGATAGACTCCCTTCACAAGCCAGGCAGGAGCTGTACTGCTTTTACCACTTCCAAAATGCACAGTCACTTGCCGCACCAAGGGGGAGTGAACTGAACTGCAGCTTTTGCAGTTGCTATATAGTTTTGGGGCTACTTAGGAGCTTCAGACACCTAACAGCATTGCATGGAGATCTCATTTGCAAATGACTGACATATGTCTTCAACATCATTGGTTTCAGAGCTCTTGACAAAACCCTGCATATATGTGCACTTGTGGAACACATCATTTTGGTTTATTTTTAAACTACTGTAACAAACACAAAATTGTGATGGCAATTACAAGCATGGCAGAAGTCCTAGGCCATTTCTCCTTATAATGCTAATTTGAACAGGAAAATTAGATCAACTTCTTCTTGAGGGAGAAGCCACCAGAAAAGGAAAACAGATGCTAGATATGTGAAATTGAAAATTGAGCAAGTAAGTCCATTCTTTGATTCCAGATTTTAATTTTAGGCCTTTGTTGTTCCAATATAAAAATTCTAGTCAAGTGAAGTTGTATTCACATGTTGAATCACTGTATTCAATCAGAATTATTTCCAAGGCTCTCAGTTCTGCAGTGCCTCACAGTCTCTGGAGTGAGACTACTGTGCCTGTTAGGGAGACAAGACATGGTGGGGTGTCTGTATCACCCAAGTGAAAATACTGAGCAGCCTCAGGTCTCAGAGGAAGTGTGAGCAGACAGGCACTGACCTGGATTTCCCCAATCACTGCCCAGGAGTTCAACCCCTGGGTCACCTTCCCTGTAAAACCTGACTTCCATTATGCGGAGTTCTCCCTTCTTTTGTGCACAGAGTGGGCAAAGGATGAGGCTAGACTCCTTAGCTATTCTTTCACCAAGAAAAAAACCCAAACAACAGAGAAGATATTAACAAGAGATTACCTGTTAGATATTTTACTTTAGCTCGTGCTCTTTCATCTGCATCAAAATACCACACTGTTATTGCGTACCTAGGGAAATGGAAGGAAAAAGAACAGTGAAACACTTGACATGAAATACAACCTATATGAGATGATATTTCTGCAGTCTGACACAATAAAGTTTTCACAAAGCAAGTGGTTGTTCTGGGTTTTTCTCCTATTAGCAGGTATTGTCTGAACAGTCATTGAAAGGATGACACTGATGCTCTAAGTTTACACTTCTTTTTTCTAATGAGTTGCTATTACAGTTTGTGCCCAGAACATGTAACAGAGTCTCTGCCTGTATCACCTTGCCCTGTGACCGCATCTTTTTACTAGGTCAAGGCCATCACTGAGCCACACTGCAAGAACCTCTTTTTTCAGACACTTGGCACAAGGGACAATTAACTACCCTTTCTTACACAGCTCCTCTGGTTTTCCACTGCCTGTACAGGATTTAAATACAAAATGCCAGCTACTGAGAAAAAACTTTAAGGAGCTTTAGTAAATGGCATTTCACCCTCTGACTCTGCTGGGAGCACAAAGAGATAGGGGAGAGCGGTACAGCTTTTTGAAAGGCTGCAAGAGGATGTGCCAAAGGCAGCTTCAAGTTACTTCTCGCAAAGCTACTTGTGCTATCTCAGAGCTCTAGTTGGTATTCAGTGCTCTGGCCATCCAAATGTGTTAGAATATGGGCACCAGGAAGTCTGGATCAACGACTCCAAGGATTTACCTATTAATGCTATCTGGAAATGTCACTCATCACATAGGGGCAGTGAATGTGGGTACCTTTAGCACCATCCACTGCCCTGCACTAAGGGACAAAGGAGATACCGAGTTTCCCCTGTGCCTCAGACTGGGAGCAACTCCTCTAATACTCTTTCTCAATTCCCAAATTAGCATGTGGCACCTTAGATAAAAAAATTACTGTTTTCAAGCAGCTCCCTCCCAACAAGAAGGGATACAAAACTGAAGCCCTAAGTCAATCTTCCAGGAACACAGGAAGGTGTTAAAGACAAAGGGAAGGGAGAAGAGTGTAAAGTCACTACAGAGAAATAATGAAGACAACATCCTTTGGCTAAGTTGGGGCCTGCTTATGGCTTTGTGTGCTCCCACCCAGTTTGACCAAGCACATGCTCAGCAACTTCTAGTGTTTCCAGTCCTCCCACCTACCCACCTAAGAGGATGTTTTCTCCAAAACAAAAGATAAGACATCAGTACACTCAGCAGCACAGTGGAAGCCTAATCATTCACCCACAGAAAAAAAACCAACCTTTTTGTTAGGTCATAATTGATAGTGTCATCCATTTCTCATTAGGATTCACTAATTTCTTGATAAAACAGCCATCATGCAGTAGAGAGTCCATTAGTCCTACCTTGTAGCAAAGGCTGGCTGTACTTCATGAGGGTTGCGGCGATCAGACCAGAAGAATAGCAGTCTATCAAATTTGGGTTCAATATCAGCGAATTGGGCTTTACCTTCTGGAAATATCCGAAGGATGCCTCCACTTACCTACAAATTAAATATTTTAAAAGCAATGCTTGAGAACAATGTCTCTGTTGTATTTAAAAGTACCAAGTATCACATTTGAAAATATTTTGGACACTTGGAACTGAAACAAAAGTTTTTATCAGGTGCTACAGAAATTATGAATCTATGGCTTTTCTGTCAATGCATTTCATTTAACAAAATATTTTACACATTTTTTCACTGAGTAATTTTAGAATCCTTTCAAATATTAAACCTCCATTCATGTTTAAATAAAAGCTGTGGGTTGAGACTGGGTTTTTTTAGCTTTGTTACCTACTTGCAAAAAAATGGACAAGACTGACTGATATTACACTGGTGGTTAAAAATATCTCAATATAGATGAGTAAAACATTGTATTTCGCATCCGAGTTACACTCTCTCCCATTAAAGAGATTATTTCATTTAACAGCAGGACAAGTTTATGTAATGTTTCTGTAATTAAAATGAGGAAAGAGTAGGGAACTTTGAACTAAAGCCTGAATCTTTCTGACTCATAGCCAATTTATCTCTTTCAGGTTTTGAAACCAGTACAGCACAGGTCAGTGGGATTAAATATTTAAGTCATGTTAACATTTTCTTACTGATGATATCGATGTTATTAAATCTAGCTACAGATGGCCAGCGTAGGCCTTCATGTCACAACAGTCTTAACAGTGCAAGTACTAACAAGGTAAATTGATACAAATGACTGCTTTTTAATTGTGCTCTAAATCAGCAAACAAGTGACAATTTAGACGCAGTTGTCCTGCTAAAGAAAGTTTGAGGTTTTTTTCTTCAATAAATAATACACTTCATAATGTATTCATTTGTAATTTAAAACAGATTTCGCCAGAAATGAAATACCTTTGTTCATAAATTAAATATCCACCTAGTAAATTTTTCATAGTTACTGTGAAAATGCAATCTGCTTGACTTCTGCACTCTAGTATGTATTCATTTTTTTCCAGGAGAGAAACCATAAATCAACTGAAAATGTCCCAAAGCTGTATTTTAAGATGCTCAGTACAACCAGTGCACTTATATGCAAAGATACTATCATGGCAAAAAAAGGCTGGTAATTTGTTTTCTAATTGAAGGATCCAATCTGACATGTCAAAGAGCACGTCAGAAAAAGAAAGCTTCAAGCGCATCCATTTGACTCAACTCTCTGATCTATGAGTTTCATCAAAATATGTTATGAGGGAGAAAAAAAAGAAGAAAAACTCTCAGCTGCAACCCGCATTATCCATATCTGATGCACACAATTCACAGAAACTGACTGCTTTAATGTGCTCTTCCATGCACTCCTTCCTAAGTGCGACAGAAGTATCAGTAGTTCCATCTTTTTCTTTCCACACACAATGACAATAAACTTCTCCACAGTTAATGGTACAGGTAAAACTGTCCCCGAATTATTCTTTCATGCTTTCAATACAGCCACTCAGCTACATCCATTTTTCCAATCTACGTAGTCCCACTGCATTGCTAGGAAAATCCTTATTAAAATTTTACTTTATTATAGTCACCCGTAGTAAAGACTTAGACCACTTGAACTGTGCTGTAAGTTCTACTCCCTGTATCTACAATAATACAAAGACTTGTGCTGTTTTGAACTACACTGACGTAGCAATGACCACAACACTTGGCTTATTTGAAAATGCTCCCAAGCTACAGCATCTCTCTCTTTATAAGCATACTCAATTAAGCAATCTAGTTTAACAAACAGTAAACTCAAGGTTCAACAGGAATAAGGACAAGTAAACTAAAGCTGATTTTGTATTTTTTACTTACTCTTTGTGTGTAGGAGAGGGGACAAAGGATACCCAGAGCTAACACAACGTAAAGAGCACAACTAAGGCACAGAAATAAGGACATGAACAAATATGCCTGTAGCAAAGGTGCACTAGCAACTATAAAAACAAAACATAAAAATTGTTTAGAAAGTAATTATTGCATACCTTGGCATCCCAGTCCTTATTAAGATAATATATACATGTAACACATCTTCCATCTCCATTTGGATTATCAACATGGCGCACGTATCCTGTTCCATTGCCTGGATAACAAGCCACCATAGCCTGGAATCAAAGAAACAAATACAGTAATTAATTAAATGGCATGTGAAAAGTCTATTTTATCTGTATTAGTTCTTAGGTAATTAAAACATAAACAACTGAAAAATTAAACTAGAAATACTGGGCTAAGAATTTCTTTTAGTTGTGTTTTCTTTCTAGTTAAAAACTAGTTTTGAACACAGATGTTGACAACAAAAGAATGAAAGACACTGAGAGGAACACTTAATTAAGGCATGGAATTAAGGTGGGGCTGCTCCCATGTTGTGACTAATCCTTCATATTTCCCTCCCTTGAACGAAATAAAAGAGAGGAAAAATGTCTTCTATATAATTAAGTAGCACGTGCTTCTCCTTGTGATAAGAAGTTTTCCAGACTCAAGTTCAGAGACAGCTATTTTTTTGTTCCTTTTCCCCCCCGCCTCCATTTCCAATTCAAATAATTCCTCCTCAAAAAATGTTGTCAAACTTTCTTTTTAGGAGACTTAGACAAGACCAATACTTGATCACCCCAAGTGCATTCTTGGGTTTGTGTTTTGTCCTGTACTTAGGAGGTCTTTGAACCTTTGTTGAAACAAACCTACACGTACAACAAAAACATCCTTTTTAGTCAAGAAGTGAGAAATCGAAAACAGACACCGAACAGTAATCTGCAATAACCTTCTGACATCAAACGATTCCCAGTGCAGCAGTGTATTAAACTTCCCATGCTGCACTTAGCTCAGCTGACTTGAAAGACCCCTGGAAGACGGTTTCGGAGTCTTCAGACATGCGGATGTGCGTGTGAAACAAACTGGCCCTTGCTAACAGATGGCCTGATTAGCTATCAGAGCACATTGCTGGCTTCTTGTACAGCACATCAGTCTACCTTTATGCACATGCTGGAAACAGCAATTATTTCAGGCTTTTGAAAGAGATCAGAACAAGTTTTCCAGATAAAGACACCCACTGCCACCACAGTACTCAGATGTCTGCAGTGACAATACTCTATCTGCAAGAAATTGTAACATGAATTCAAAATAAACTCAAAAAACAAAATCAGGGGAGAAAAAAAAAGAAGTGTGTTTCTACCAACACTGCTAACCTCAATGACTGACTGCAGTCTGAAAAAAACATGAAAACTTTTAAAATCCAACATTCCTGTCTAGATTTAGCCTGGTTAAGTTAGGATTCTAAGTCAGACCTCTGTACTGCAAACTCTTGCACCTCTCATGTAAAATATAAAAACCACATTTCCAATAAAGTGCTAACTATGAAAATGTAACCAATCATATTGAAGTATTTAGAACAACATTTTTAGCACACTTTTTGCTTTATACTGACAATTTTAACCTCCTCTCCCCCTTTTAAAATCTCGTAAATAAAGCTTTACAATATTTGCATTATTCGCAAGTGTTGAGGAATATATTGAGTGCAGGTAGCTCAGTAAACTGTGCTTTAAGCAGGCTAAAAAATAGTTTAAAGTATTTGCAGTTTAGTCAGTAAAATATCTGCATATCAGATGTAAGGAAAATGGATTTTACTGTAGCAGCAACCATTTAAAAATCTTTATTTCCATATAGACTCTACTAATAGAAGCTGCAGTTTTTGGTAGCCGTGTCTAGGCAGAAATTGAAACATAGTATTTGCCAAGTTGTAACACCGTGGTTAGAAAGAAACCTAAAAATTAAACCCAACTTTACTCACATCAGTTGGAAGTGACTACACTGTATGAAGAGTGTTCAAAACTAAAAAATTCAAATATACTTCTAATTTTGAGATTAGGCACTTCAGCTTCTCAACCTCTTTACTATAATCATAATGCAGTCACCATTACAGGCCTCACGTTATGAAAACCTATTACGCATATCAAGAACCTGATCTAGTATTTGGCAAAGTCATGACTTAGCAGTTTTGCTGCAGGAAGGTAAACCCGCAAAAATCAAAACAGTGAGTTAGAGATACCAAATAATGTAATAAAGGTTCCGTAATTTCCTTTCTTAGGGAGAAAAAAGGAACAAAAGCAAAGCTGAGCTGGAAGAGGAAGATATTTGGTTTCCACTGAAAGCAAACACTCTTGAAAAAAGTCTGATGTACCACATAAATCCTACCAAGCTCTCACAAAGAACAGTGTTGAAAGCAGAGCCAGATCCAATCCTGTAACAGCATTTCTACTAACAGGAAAGTTTCAGTTTAAAGGGTTTCACTGAGCCATTTCATGCAAATGAAACCCTGACATTAACTGTTGCTCAATACCTCTGTGAAACAGCAAATAAAACTTATTCAGAGTAAGGAAAACTTTGAGACCAAGCAGTTACAGCAATGCCAACTCTAACTGAAATCACAAGGATTTAAACTCTCATATGAAAAGGTCTTCAGGCATATAAAAGACCTAAATATATGTCACTGAGCTAAATAACCTACTACCGAAATTTTAGGACAGGTCTCAGGTTCCTTTGGCTAATATTTTTTTCCCAAATGTACTTGGTTGTTGTCTGCTCCTCAAAAAAGATAATTTTGCAGTTAAAAAAGCATAAATTTGCATCCTACTGCTATAATTTCCTTTATGAGGTCCTGAAATGGGTCCTTGCCCTTTGCTGAAGGGAAGGCAATAAAAGGATATTTAACATCAACACTGGTGAAGAAAAAGAGGGCTAACAGCACTTTTTACTGGGGAAACACCAATTGCCACCAACTTCACATAAAGAGCAGCTGTATTCCATGTTAGAAGCGTTTCATACAATTATTTGAGTCTAAAATACTTTCATTGTTTAAAAAGAGCCCTTGTTTTTGACTTCAGAGTCTGAAATTTCCACTATCATCAACTGCAAGAGACGAGAAACAGTTTTGCTGCGATAACTTATCTAATATGTATTTGTTATAACAGTAGGAATGACTCAGCCTTCAGTGGCAAATTAGAAAGCAAACAAATTCGGGACTGGGCGGGTGTAGCATAATATACATTGCTTTTGCCAGCTAGTGTGACAATTCCCTCTCCCCAATTAACCTATGATAAGAAAAGATACAAAACATAACAATTATCGGTCATGGGAAATATATTGCTTTGTGCAACAATACAAAGCAAGTTTATGTCAAACTGTCCTGTACTGCAAGATGACCGCATGGAAAGGACAAAGTGATCCATATAAGTAATAAAGCTACATGCTTTTCTTGTTAACATTTTACAGTATAAATAAGCAAACAAACGTATGTCAGGAAGAGAAAAAAAATTGTGTCTTTGGCTTTCTTTTTTCCCCCCCAAACACTGTTAATGGTTGTCAATAGAGCCAGGCATTTGAGATCAGAAAATCCAGGATTCCTTACCATTTTAGGTTACTAACAATAAAGTTGCTAGCTCTCTGAAACAAAGAGCTACCTGTCTCATCAGTTTCCTCACAAAAGTAATCAATACATTCAACTCAAGATACTACTTGCATTTTTGTAACAGAAAATGAGATCTCCCCTTTTGTGTTTCTTGGGCATTACAATTTTTAAGCATTAAGTAAACTTAATTATTGCAAAGAACATATTTAAATCACATACTGGATTTGTTCATCCACAGGATTCCTTTGCAAACACTTTTAATATTAACCTTCTTTAACCCAAGAGCATTCTGTTTCAGGCTGAGCACTCCGGTGGAGCACATGAGCACTGTCCTAAGATACCCTCTGGAATTCATGAGTAATCAAGAAAGCATGAAAAGTGATATCGGCCCAAGTTGTGCCTATCAAATCCAAAGTACTCACATGCTAAAGAAGCTGCTGATGACTCATTCACATAAAGATGTTCTACTCACAAATGTTTTTATTCTGAAAAATTAGGCCATCAGCCCAAACCAGCAACACTGTTAACAGAAGAACTAATAGAAACCACAGATTTTTTGCTAAGCATCAGCATTCTTAGTGTGACAACCATTACTCGAACAACTAAATGCACAAAGGTAACATCAGAGGGAGTAAACCACAGTCCATATGCTTTTCCTCAATATGTAAAAATGCACCAGCTAAGACACTCAACCCTGAGAGGCACAGCACGCCAGTGCAGCTGAAAACATGATTTCATTTGGGACTAGCTTCAACCTCCTTTCACAGAGAAGTATGACAGTCTTACTCATCTATAAAGAAGAAAGACTTGCAGGTAAACAAACTGAAGTTTTTTCCTCTGTCCTCTCCATTCCACTCACAGCTGGATACCTGCAAGTTTAGGTATCATTCCTTAAAAAACAAGAAAGCAACATTAGCAAACTCTTAGGAAAGAAAGGAAAATAATAGTAACATGAGAATGTAAAATGCAGTAAGGGGGAAAAAAAGCCCCAAACCCCAAATATATAATGGAAAGGACATGTGTTCTGTCATATTGATTCATTAATGTAAAATAACTTTATTGTTTAGCTTAGAGTAAAGAAAGCCGCATCAGTCAAAGAGATGTCACGTTTGCTGTTTTGCTGAAGGAACTGCAAATCTCAGTGAGCAAAACAAGATGTCTAAATGCAAGACCGATGACTTCCTACCAAAATTTATCAGATGTGTTCACAAAGACTTCACTGGAAATCCTTGGCATGGGTCATCTAACAGATTATTAAAAAAACCCACAAAACTCACACATACTACTGGAATGAGGAACAAAAGAAAAATAAAATAGAATAAAAATTCTGACCCATCCCTGTTTTGTCCACCTCTGCTATATTTGTAGTTCAAAAATTTGTTCATCCATGACAAACAACAGTCCTGAAGAAATAAATTGCACTTTAAGCACACATCGGGCTATGATTTTTCACAAGTTGAACAAAATAACAGTCAAACTGAAGGAACAAAGACTGTTTTAGTAGGACCTTGTCTGAGAAGCATCAAGACTACTGACTTAAAAACATGCTAACATGGTACAGCTTGGCTTGGATTTGTAACTTCTCTGCAAACTCTTCCAAGCACAGATAGAAACTTGCAACAGAAAGAAAATACCAACAGGGAGAAACTCCTGTCAGTGTTACCCAAAACAGAAGAATCTAAAAGAGGTAAATTAAACTCTTTGGGACACAGCTAATTCAAGTATTTCCATGCTAACTTTCATCTGAGTAAAACCTCATGATGCTATCTATCCTCCATGATTTAATAAGCAAAGCTAGAGAACCAAGTTCTGACACAAGTCAACACTGAGAAACTAGAAAAGCCGGAGAGAAATATCAACCCCTGCAAAGATTGCTCATTAAAAATTCATGCTTTGCACTCATCATCAACTGGAGAATCTGCACAAGGAAAGCAAACTACTACTTAGCAGTTTAAAAATTAAACAAGGCAGTAGCTCACGCATCCCCAACAGAGGATAGGAATCTCTAGGTGAGTAAGAAACTAACATAAAGAAGAGACTGACATGTTGCAGCAGCTTTGAAGCATTGATCTTTAAGCCCTGTCTCCTAATGCTAAGTTACCACTACAGCAATTAAAGTTCCCCATTAGCAAAGGAAGTATGAGCCATTATTTTCTGTTGCATTTTATTCTGATCTGGTAAACACGTAGCTGCAGATGGAAGGAAAAAACCAAAACAGAACAAACCAAACAACAACAAAAAAATTAAACAAAAAAACAAAACACAAACCATCAAAAAACCAATAAACTCTGACTACACAACACACCAGCTATTTGGGTCATCTTCTGGCAAGCACAGAGTAAACTGCTCTTCTAGGGAAAAACAACTGAAGGCAAGAATGATAAACACAGGTCACCCTCTCCTGTGGCTCCTAAAGTTTTAGCAGAAAGTCAGAAAGCTTGACAAAGGAAAGGCAAACTGAACTGAGAATAGAGATGAAAAATGAACTCAGATAGGAAGGGAGAGAGGAAAAATTTGAGAGCTGACATAGCTGCTTACACTATTAATAGAATCAGCACAGAGCTATGTACACGGATTACATCTTCCATGACCTTCTAGGGAGTTCAGAAACCAACGGTAACCCGACCTACCTCACTCCTTTCCAGGCTCTTCAGTGCAGTGACCAATGCAAGATTTCTCCTTGCTTTGGATAGAAACATATTTCATAAGCATACTAAATGAAGTAACACACCATATGATCAAAAGTCTGGCACAACATATTAATATTTGTACTACATTACTTCTAACTTGCCAATCAGATGCTGCTTTCTCAGACTGAAGTTCAGAAAAAGCCTGGCCAACACAGCAGTTCACCAGCAAGCTCTTCAGCTTCTCTTCAAGACACTGCTTTACTCCTGTCTTCATTTTTACATGATGTTTACCTGCTCGCAACATTCACTTCAAATATCCTAATAAACTGACGCAAGCCAGAAGGCAGCAACTTTCATGGGGGTTCAGTAGCCACACTGAGCCCAGCTCTCTAGGGCCAGAAGATCCACATGAAGGTTTGGATCCAAGCACCTTATGTGTAATCATGGTGCCACTCAGCAAACCAGCTCAGGTATTTTTCACTGTAGCAACATAAAGTTCAGTACTCCCCCTGATTCAGCAGCTGAATCACACAAAGTTGACTTCCTTTAATCCATGCATGCACACAGGCTCCAAGAAATGCTCTTGAGCTCTTGAAATGCTGAAGGAAAGTCTAGATGATTCATCAATTCTTACACGTGGCACAGAAAAAACCACAGGACTGCAGTTGCTTAAGGCTGATATTCAGGAAATGACTGTGCCCATGGGAGTGCTTACACTTTGATGAATACATCTAACAAATAAAAAATAGGATAGAGAAGCTCTCATGAAACGACCAAGCAAGAGGCATTAACCTAGGGGAGATGGTAGAGATTCTCAAGATGAGGACCGAAGAAGGCACATTCCTTGCATGGAAGCTTTGACTGAGCCTTGAGGAGAGCAGGGCAATCGAAGAAACCCATCTCCAAAGGTGAACTGATAAACAACTGAAACCAGTGCAGACAGACATAACAGGAATATCTAATATCCTAACTCACAGCTGAGGTCCTGCAGCTACTAAACTGAGATAAAAATGTTTAAACATTAACGAGGTTTTCTGCTCTCCTGTACCCGCACTTGTAAAGTTGCAAGTCTCAAATCTCCAAAGGCAAAGAGATGGCTGAGTCAGCTTACAAAATGCAGGGGGGGAAAGTAAAGATTGCATCTTCAGTAACAGTTAACATACTGACATTTTCCAGGCTGCTAGCCAACTTAGGTGGGACATGCCTATTCCCAAAATTGTGCCAGTTTAATCAAAAAGTGCTGTTTTAAAACTGAGTCAATGACAGCACTGCAAATACCCCTGTAGTCCTTCAACCTTAGGAAGGACTCATTTTCATTAACGTAATCTAACTGCTTAGCAGAAAAATAAATTAGGAAAATAAAATGGGGTTCAAATCTAAAAAAGTACAGAGTTTGCACTAGCTTAAATAGGGTTCTAAAAAAAGAGTAAAATTTATCCAGTGTATCTCTGAATATAGGGAATGTCTTCAAGCCTAAGTCACCTGTATTGCCTTAAAAAAAAAAAATATGAGCACATCCAAGATATCTCAGTGCTTCAAAGCACTAATAGCTCCCTTAAGGTTCTACATAACATGTTCTGATAGTTTTGATATCAAATTCTAATGCAAATTTAAAAAAAAATAAGTAAATATCAAAAACATCGAACAAAATAACCTAAAAGAATGTCTCAGATATACTTAACTGAGGCTTCTCAGAGAAGGTAGATGAAAAGCACTGTCACCAGGGGCAGAAAGTTCTCTCTTAAAAGCCTAGGAAAAACACAACACTTTGCAGCTAGGAAGGGTTTAAAACATACTTTGATTTGCATCAGACTAAATCTGTCTACATTATGATTAAATAGGTTGACCAATAAATTTAAGATTCAAACAACTGTTGAATAATGTTAAATGTTTGTAGAATTGGCAGGCCTCCATGGCTAACTCTCCATTCCCTCCAAGAGAAGCAGACTCATGACTCACTGTTTTGGCGCTGTACAAAAACTTGACAGAGTAAGTAAGTCAGTCAACACAAATTTTAAGAGTCTGGTTTTAATTAAATAAATGCTTTGAAATGAATAATACCATTTAGAATGTAAGTACTTTGAAACTTTCTTCCCCAAGATGGGGCAGAACTTTCTGCTCTCACATGAGACTACTTAGCTTACTAGTTTCATCACTGCCCATTCAGAAGGGGCACGGAGAAGCAACATCTTTAAGAACTAAAAATAACAGTAAAGCAAATTACAGCAGTGCACTAAAATAGTAAGAAGTTAAGTCTCATTCATCTGCATCACCTAAAATATATTCTGACAGCACTTTGTGCACACCAGACTTCCAGAGCCAATCACATGACATCAGCAGGCACACTGATGCATAACATATGAAGAAACACAGTTATCTATTTTAAGATTATTACATACAATCCACAAATTTGTTCAGCCCTGTGAGATCTCCTGAACTTTCAACAATGATTGGACTCTAACTTAAGAGGTCTTTTTCAACCTTACTGATTCTGTGATATGTTATCTTAAAAATAAAGCATGGACAGTAGCCCAAACTTCAAGGCTGGAGACTTTAGACTTAACACCAGGAGGGGCCGGGGAGGAAGAAATCCAAGGATTAAGGGTGGGCAAAGGGTGGTTGTTTTTGTTTCTATTTTTAAACAAAACATCACTGTATTATCTGTGAAACTGAATGGCTGAGAAATTTGCCATTTAAGGAATATCACTCATCATCACTACCATTCTCCCCCCAAAACTATATATACTGAGATGCCTGGAACTTCTTGCCTGAAGAAGGCAAGAAATTGTACATGATCATTTTTCTAAATACTAGGAGGGAGATTTATCTCTTACTTAAAACTGCAATTTTTTTCTGCTTTAAGGAGTAAAATAACAATGTAAGTAAAATTTAGCTTGTAGGAAAGGTATCTTTATATAAATTTGAAAGCTGGGCAACTGCATGGTAACAGGATTGCATGTTTAGTACTATGGTTAGCCAGATACTTGAAAATACTTATGTCCTCCAAGTTCCTTAAGTTTACTGCACCTACAAGAACATTTACTAAAGTGTCCAAGTCCAGGTGTCTCAAGCATCACTTCTAAATTTTAGCCACAGACAGATTTACTGTCATAAAGTGTATGCTGAGGAAAATTATTTTTAAAACAGTTTTTAAGGATATTTTCAAGGGGACATGCATGATTCAGCATGGCCACAGAATTCCAAACTTCACACCATGCACAACAGCATTCACTCCTATTATTAGAGTTCAGACATTCTTTGA
Organism: Campylorhamphus procurvoides; assembly: GCA_013396655.1. Classification (NCBI taxonomy): domain Eukaryota; kingdom Metazoa; phylum Chordata; class Aves; order Passeriformes; family Dendrocolaptidae; genus Campylorhamphus; species Campylorhamphus procurvoides. The sequence continues at coordinate 1,423,482 of WBMV01007695.1, read as the reverse complement.
AATTATCAAATAACTATGCACTGAAATTCTAATAGACATTTATTTATAGACACTGATTTAATTTATATTAACACTGCACAGATGTCTGACTAAGGTCTAATGCCAAATAGCTACGAACAGCCTGTAATAAGCTTTCAAGCCACCTACAATTTAAATGCAAAAAATGCTGACTCTGCCCATACTATCTTTTATGGGCTTTCACACATAAACTGTCCCCATCCAAGCCTTTCTTTACAATCCCACCATGGCTCTGTAATAGGGCCTCTCTCCCAGCTGGTATAAACAACATTTAGGGTTTGTTGGTTTTTTTTTTTTTTTGTTTTGTCTAACCAGATCACCCAGTATATCCAGTTCAAATGCAAGTGAGCATTATACAAATCTACTGGTATTCCAGCTGTCTCAGGTTCCCACCAGTGCTTGTGCAAAGCCTTGAGAACAGCTGAGGCAATAGAGCTACAGACTGATCACAAATGCCAGGAGCAGGACTGGTGACGTTGGCATGTAAGTGGGAGAAGCAACTCCCAAATCCATGCCTTCCCTAAATGTCCCAGCAGAGCCAGCCGTGTCATTTCAGGTTAAGGAGGCATTCTGCTGAAGTGAGGAGGCTGTGCTGGCTCAGTGGAACTCCTGGAGGAGGGCAGCTCAGGAATGTGATGTATTTGCTCTAGGAGTATGTGACCATGTGAGCACAAGAAAGATCTGAATGTACCCAACTGAGTCCAGGCAGCAAAAAAACACCCAAACAAACTGCCTGTGCTCACCTAGCTGATACAAAAGCCCCAGTCTTCTAAACACCAATTCAGTTGACCCTACAGCAAGTTTACACTCATGGCAGCAACAAGATCATCTCTAGGTTAGGACCTCCCACAGAGTGCCCTGGTGATGCTTCAACAGGCTTTTTCCCAGTCTCCCCATTGATCACAACCACTTATGCCCCAAGAGACAAGCACAGTGGAAAAATACATCACTCTCATGCCTTGGGAAAAATAAAACATGATGCATTACCAACTATAAATTGGTTAAAATGGACCCATCTGATTTGTTCCAAGTCTGTTTATACTTGGCATTAGGAAACTGCTATGAAAACAACCAATCCAATAAGAAAGTTACCTATTTTCCTCTGTCACTATTTCAATAACAAAAAAAATATTTAATATATTCATCAAAAAATTTACCCTTCCTAAAAGGTAATTAGGCTTTTCCACAAATCAGCCTTTTCCTGTGCAACTAAAAAGCCTGTTAATGCTGACAAGGCTCCTGTCAATCAGCATGGCAATGACTGTCTATAATTCAATTATTGTGGTTAGAATTCAGATGCTAACCCCAAACTCTGAATTTCCCACTTTAAAAATCAGAAGCTGGAATCCAAATTCCACGGAGAGATGATGTAAGCAGAAAAGCCTGAGAAGAACGAGAAAGCCTCTCTGAAACAAGTCACTGAGACTTTTTTCCTCTCTTCCAAGGCATTCAGAAGAGCATAGAATGAGGACCTCTCCCTGCAGATGCTCATATAGAAGGTTAGAAATCTCAACACCAGCTGTGTTAGCATGCAGCCAGCACTTATATACTCTTAAACCTTCTTAAAAGCACTGCATTTAATAAAAAAGGGAAGCACACTGTTCCACACCCCACCTAGAAATAATGGATTTCAAGACAGGATGTGCACACCTCATTCTTTTGTGCTTCTGCAGAAATGTATGTCCCTAAAAATCCAGTCAGCAGGAACTTTTCTGGCAAACCAAAGGACAGTTAGGGCTTTCCAATCTACCGTACTTACTGGGGAGTGATTGCATGGATTAGCAACAGTAGCTGAGATCAGAAGTGTCACGTCAGACCAAGGGGACTATCCCACAGGACGTTTTTATGCAACCTACATGCAAGATCTGCAGAGCTTAAGTAAAGCTTGTTCCCAGCTTAACATTGTGTGAATCAAAAAAAAAAAAAAAAGAAAAAGAAAAAACATGACTGCCTCAGTGTGCCAACACCCCAAAACAACTCAAGGATATGAACTCATCCACACCTCAAGCAACAGCAGTGGAAATTACTGATGGATGTACAATATGGAGTAAAACAAAAGGAAGACAACAAAAGAAGCAGACACCACAAGGAAAAGCAACACTGATAAAAGTCTGTATTATTGGAAGGGTAAAAATAATGCTGAGTATCACAAGAACTAAGGAACAAGTGGAACAGTAACGAATTCTAAAAATCCTAGATTCTACGTTTCTATGAAAGAAATCAACATTACCTTCAAGTCAGCAGGCAATTACTTCAGATTTCAGGACTGGCAGAAATAGGTCTTCCAAGCAGAGACCATATTTTAAAATGAAATTTCTATATAATTACGGAGAATAAACAACACGTTCTAAAACATGTATTATCTAGTACTGCACACTAAAACTGAATAGCAGTTTCTAAATAGGAGACTTCATTTAGTTGGCTGTGACAGCCAACTGATTTACTAATTTCTCTCACATCTAGTAGATGGCCCTGAGACACTACTGCTCCCAAAACTCATTTTGCTTCCTCTCTAAGTCACAGCTGTTCTAATACGGGCAACCAAAGGAGAGGTAAGCCAATTCTGAATCCAGAGAAAGGCTGCAGGGAAGAGTAGCGAGGAAGAGGAAGAGCGGACAGTGGATACACTTGCCAACCTTGCACTGCGGTAACAAAGGGAACAAGTTCCGCAGCATGGGTTTTAATTGCGACTGCCCTGCTACTAACCCCGTGAAATCAAGCTGCAAGCACTAACGACTGAGACACCCCATCAGGCCTCAGCTATAATTGCTTTTGTGTGTCTTCCGGCCCCTTAATGAACCACACTACAAAACATCTTGGACATTGGAGGTTACTCTCAGCAAACAGAATTGCAACCAAAGACAAGAAAAAAGCCGTCGTCCCATGCACAGCACAGCACTACCATGCTCAGATCCACCCACTGCATGCAGAAGGTTGCTCGTGTCATCTGTCTCCTGGATAAAACATTCACATGGAGCAGCCTTGCAAAAAGCTAACTACTCTGAATGGCAGCTCTGCCCTCAAGCCTATCTATCAACTTATCCCCTCAATTGGCACACACACAAATCAGTAAAAAGACCAATATATTTTAACCCCAGGATCAATATGAGCAATTCTATACAGCTACCATGAAAACAACTAGAAGTTGCTTCAGAAACGAGAATCTACTTCCTCTGTAAAGGCAACCTTAATTAAGGGTTCCCAAGCCAAGATAACCCTTCCTTGAAAAGGACGGCTAGATAATGAAAAAAAGTTTAAGAGACTTTTCAAAGGAAAAAATCTCAAAGGGACTTGATTTTCCCATTGCCGGCCAATTCTGTTCCCCACTGAGCCCCTGAAAAATTCCATCACTCTCTCTAGAAAGCTATTCCCAAAAGCAAGGGGAGGTTGAAGGCAGGAGGGAAAGGGCATTGGAATTTTCAGTCTTCAAAGGCACGTTTTCTCTGGGGTTTTAACATGGAGTTATTACAAGTTGAACTGTAGAAGCTGAAATCTCAATAGTGAGGAACGATCATTTAATAGTAGCTTTGTCTTTCAGTGGGTGTGTTCCTTCAAAGTAGCAGGATGTGAGTGCAAAGAGTAAAAGACATAGTAGGAAGAAGAAATCTGCAAAATTCTAGTTGCTATATGAGAAGACTAAATTAAAAATAAAACTACTTGATAGTACCTTCATCTACATTTCTTGTCCTGCAGTGGAACACTATTTTCCATGTTTACAAGGCTCTCTATAAAGCCATAGGTCTAAACATGTAAAAATAATATATGTTTATCTTATTACCTCTTACAATATAATTTTGGCATAGCCTTGGCTCATGAGAGAGACCACTCCCATTTTCTATTTTCACTAAGGAAAAGGACAAAGTCAGGACTCCAGTATAGGAACTCCTGTGTTGTTCTTGAGTCTGTGCCAGGTGTTAGGAGGCCTTCGGGAACCACTACATGTCATTTTCTCCAAGCTATAATGGAGATTTAATAAAATTTTACTCAAGGCATTAATTATAATGCAAACATTAGACATTTTTAAGTATAAAGCACTTCAAGCACGGACCTTGCTTTCAAGGCAGTTCAAAGTAATGGAATAGGCAAAGCAAAAGGCACAAAAATCATGAACTGTAATTGCAATTTCACTACAGCAAACTAACCTTTCAGTGAAAAATGAGGAGCTACCAGCAGGATTCTCACACCTGTACTTTTCATATGTGATTCAGGAAAAGCTGGTGAACAGCAGAGTGACAGTATTTACATGTAGTAATATGCTGCATAGCCCATCCTAGTCCTGGCTGCAGAAAGGTACACAGAACAGTGTAAAATGATACCAAGTCCTTGGACAACAAACTACCAGGCGAAATTCGGGAAAGATTAAGTGCAAAGGAATACCCCTGGGGGAAAAGAAAGCTTCCTTATGCAGTGATGTCTTCTAAACGGGATAGCTTCACTTTAGAAAAAAAAGAAGTAGTAAATACAGGCTGTTTTCCTAAGGGCATCACCTCAGCATGGCAGAGGAGGCAACTAAAGTGCCATATCACTAAACAAGGAAAGGTGACACAGAATACATACCCATGCCAGAACACAAACTCATAATATACTTGTACATTAAATATTGTGCTTCTGCTTGCCTTGTGTTATTAGCAGAACCACAGAAGGGCAGCAGGAATGACTAGAATCATGGAACAGTACCCACTAGATAAACACTAAAAACTCTGTAATTCTTCGGCTTAGGAGGGAACTGAAAAAATGCATGGAAGCAAACACCAGACTTTTTTTAAAACACGACAAGTAAAACTACTGGGAAGTGAGTTTTCATAATACAGAGTCCAGGAGACACTGAAATCACCATCAGTAGGTTTCAAACAAAAGGAAGTTCCTTTTCCACCTAATCAAACTGCAGGACTCGCTGTTACAGGATGTTGCAGAGGCCAAAAGTACAAATAGCTTTTAAAACAAGGTTACATAAATTAATGGCAAATATGTCCACCTATCTGCACGTATTATGAACAGTAGTCTAGATGCAAGCTCTGGCTCAGAGCTCCTGAACTGATAGAGGTGGACGGTATAGGGATATAAGAGCATCAGTTTAAATACACTTTGAAGCTTTATGTACACACCAATTACTGATTATTTACAACAAATACATAATGGTAGGAACATAGATGATGAATATTTGTGTGAAACAGAGAGATCTGATAAAGAAGAACTCCCCCAGAGCAAACATAAGAAGGCAACTTGCTAGAACCTGAAACTAATTAGCTGGAGTGCAAAAAGTGAGTAGTGGCCCTTTGTGCAGGGCGGGTCTTCAGCATTCAAACAGTAACAACAACTGGTTTTAATTTCCTTTTTTTTTTTACAGTAGGACTGGATACTCCTCAAAAACACATACCTATAACCTGTAATTAAGGGATGGTCTAACCTAGTTCATACAGAAGGTCACTTCAGATGAGCACAATTCCATTTGGCTTCAATTCACAACTAGATAGATGGCATGGATGATCAAACTGGTATCTCCCAAGATACACATGGCTCTTATGTTTTGAGCGCAGTCTCTGCAGAGGATACCCATTGACAGGGTGCCTGCAATTGCTGAGTATCTGGCAGAGAACAGCAACTGAGGCACGACTAGTCCTCTGCACCCCTGCTGGGATACCTCTCTCAGCACCTGTTCTCCTCTCGCTCAAAAGAAAAGGAACCCACCAGTGCAGAATAAGGTCTCCAGGGGAACACAGGCAGGGTGGAAGTGGGCAGGAGCAGCAAGTTCATGTGGAGAAAACAGATGAAAGAAAGTGATGAGAAGGTAGATAGTGGGTGAGTATTGTAACTTGAGAGCTGCAGGTTTTTGATTTATTCAACATCCTGAATAATATATATGAGCCTGACTCTTACTTGTTCAAAGGTTCCCTTCTCACACTTCTCTGAAACTTTTTTAATAACGAGTGGGTAGTGTTTTTCTTAAGTAGAACTGAAACGCACCAAAAGCAATATTGTCCAGATGTTTGTAACAGATTTGCTATGCAAATAAAAATAGCTGAAATATTAAAATAAAGCATTTGTTGGTAGTTTGTGGCTTTGAAACAGCATATTTCACTTTTCTGTCTGTCTTACAAAGAAGGGATAACTATCCCTGTTGCACTATGCCATCTCAGTACAAAAACGGTCTCAAAATCATATATAAATTAAAATACTTCTGTTATTTTTGAGAGAAAGTGTGAGCTCCCTATGGATAATTGATTTGAATTTTCTAACCTTTTTCTTAAATCAGTCTTGTGAAGTGCACACATGCTTTGCAAGCTACGCTAGGAAAGGATCATGTTATGAATCTATGCACCTAAGAACTCAAAAACAGGCAACCTGGGAGACATCAGGAAAGAGGCAGCAGCACAGATACAAGTGACCACCTGGATGACCAAAAGGGATCCAAGGCAGGAATATTTCAGTTACATTACTGATATATTCAACCACAATGATCCTTTATGGAGCAAATGACTACTACTAGGCCACTTCACTCAGAGATGCAATAAGCAGGACTGATCCCGACAATGCCACTGTTGGAAAAGAGTATTTTAACAGACTGGAAAAACTGGCTTGTTTTGTATCTCCTCCACTCCAAATTGCAGCATTTCTTTTCCACAGGAGGGCTGAGGTTGGCAGGTGCCCCTGGAGATCATGTGGTCCAGCCTCTTGCTAAGAGCTGGGTCACCCACAGCAGGCTGGGTGAGCAGTGATCAGGTTTTGAATATCTCCAAGGACAGAGACTCCATAAACCCTCTGGCAACCTGCTTCTCCATTTGATCACCATCACAGTGGAAAAAGCATTGCTCACATTTAAATGGAATGCCTTGCATCTCAGTGCGCCCACTGCCTCATCACTGAGCACTGATGAAGAGTCTGGCTCCCTCTTCTTTATTTCTTCCATCAGGTATCAGTACACACCAGTACGGTCCCCTCACACCTTCTCCTCTCCAGCAGAAATAGCCCCAGCTCTCTCAGCATCTCACTCTATGACCTGAAAAAGCAAATCCACCACTATGAAGAGTGGCACTGACTGACTGACATGCTGTCACATAGGGGCTGAAAGGAGACACAAATAAGGTTAAGCCAAACAGAGGTACGATTAAGCGAGCATCTATTTCACTGGGCATCATCTAGTATGCCAGCTGAAACTGAGTCAGTTTAAGATGCCCTTATCAACTGGCCACAGCTTCCTTTCTCACAGCAGCAAGCTGCCTGAAAAACAATGCAGCAACCACTGAAACTGGAAGGGCCCGATGCCTTCAGCAGAGCACAGACCACACACTGTTCGAGTACAGCAGAAGCTGTTGAGGGATCTTGGTATCCACTGCGAGGTTTAGCTGCTTGAACAGATGCTTGAACAGGACAGAAAGCAGCAACAAGAAAGATATGTTATTAACCAACTATAAACTGCTTTGGAAACCTCTCATGTGTTACATTCCTGGACTTTTTCACAGTGCAGAGAACTTAAACATACGAGGATTCCAGCCTCAAAGTCAGTATGGACCGAGTTTTTAATCTATAGCAATTTAAATTCCACTTTATCACAACAGTCAGGTTAGTCTATTATTGTAGCTTTTTTGTTTAATTTGACTAGTTACTTCAGAATTGTTCAACCATATAGCTGCAGCCTTCTGACCTACGCAAGCAGGAAGATAACAGACCCTGGCACACCTGAAGGTCAGCAAGCCACAGCAAGACTGTGCTCAGCAGAGAAACCTGCAGTGTCTGCCACTTCACCAAGAATTTCAAGCTATCAACCGAAAAAAGTGATGTGAATTGATAATACAAGCTCTTCCTGTAAACAGATTTAAAATATCTTAACATAAAAATAAAATGAAACAAAACAGACACAAAACCCAGAAAAAAAGCCAAACCAAGCAAATACATATAAACTTCTCAAGTCTTCAGCCAGTTTATTGCATTTCATAACTTTAATGCCATCTGACAACTCATGCAACAATTCCTCCATCCTGTTAGGACCAAAAGGGAAAATAGCTTCCTGAACTCCCTCACTGTGTTCACCTCTGTATCATTTTCAACATAATGTTTGTTTTTGCTGAAACAAGGCAGTCTCAGGCTCTGCTCTCACAACAGCATGCCAGAACCACATAGCAGCATCTTGTCAGTCATATCTAATTTGTGCAGTCCAGAATTCCTTCATGGTCAAACTATGTGCTCTAAGATATCTGACCCTAAATTAACGGGCAAAATGAATCCTTGGGTAATAAATAACCTTTTTCTTTAGGCCTGATGAATTATCCTACAGGTATGGACTTCATCTCTTTGTTAAAGCACTATGCACACATATCGATAACTGCCCTGCCTCCACACACAACGTCCACACAGATGTGCAGGCACGCACATTGCTACCCAATTCCTATTTATAACATCATATGCTAGCAAAAATACTCTTGAGCAGTTTTCAGTTAAATACCAAAGAACAAGAAAGTCTTCAAGTGTAAGCAGCTGTTACGTGCATAAAAGCATTGCTCTATTTTTGACAGACACTGCCCTGGAACACCAAGTGGATTCATTTTCGATCTGAAGCTTATGACTGCCACTTACTAGCTAATTCTGGCACAAGCCTGCTCTGAAAATATGCCTGACCACCCATCATTAGCCAACAATCTTCAGAAACTGGAAGGAGTTTACAAGGATTTAATGAGCACCAAATGACATTTTCAAAAGGTCTCAAAGATGAGCATTAGTTCTTCTTTTGAGGGGTCTAAGTAGGAAGTCACAAATGTGGAAGACAAAAAGGGTATCATAAATAATGATCATTAAACTCAGTAGTAGCTGCAAAATCAACTTCAACTGTTCTGTTCATTGAAAATACTTCCAAAATATTACTGTCTTAGTGCTGTGTAAAAAACATGTAAATGAATAAAGACCTTGAATTGATATATTCTGAGTAAGTTTATTTACAAAAAACACTTGTACAGTCCTTGCATTGTCCACAGCACAAGAACCAGGGAACCTCAAAAATGTTCCACTGAAGAATTAATTAACCCACCCACTCAAAAAGTGCTGTCATTGTACAAGAGCTTTCCAAGGAGCCTAAAGAAAAACGTTTTAGTCTCCGGATGGGCCAGAAGAAATTTTTGCTCTATACAGAGTAGCCGTTTCCCTTTTATAACAAGTTTCCTTTCCGTTGCAGCAGAAAGCCTTCATTTAAACTCCAAGTATACTATGTATATACCTAGAGGTACAAACATACATACTAGCACTCAGGACTAATAGGAACCTGGCCCATTCAATCTGAAAGCTGTCAGATATTAACCACGACAGTCCGAATGCAACTGAATTACAAATATCATGAACATAATAAATACTATGGAAGAGAATAAGACGCTGCTGATTTTTTTACAGGAAAACGCTGGCAACCTATTCAGAAATTAAGCATCATCTAGAAAAAGCGAAAACATCTCTCAGTCAAGGATACTGATACAACTAACCCAGAGATCTCAGAACTGCTGTTCAGACAGTCCTATGACTTGGCAGGACATCACTTCCAAGGAATTTCAGTCCAAGAGGCCACAGCAGAGGGAAGTCAGCTCTTCCTCTCAAGCTGTACAGCTACGAGGAGAAGCATCCCGCTTGATTTTTGGGCAGTATTAAATCAAGCCCATTCTGTGCAGAAGAGACAGCATAGAACATCAAAGCAACTACACAGCCAGAAAATCATTGATATCACTGACAGGAAAAAAATAATTACCCACAGCTTACTGAAATCACTGATGTGCACAAACTACGTTACAGGTTCCGTATCTCCAGAACAGTAACAACCTCTCAAAAACAAACTCTAGTTAAAGTCAAAAATGTCTGGGAAAAAGCAAGCAATAATCCAACCCAGAATTTCATAGAGCTATCCTAACGCACCAGGTGAAAGAGAGGAAACAGGATATGAAATGTGAAACAGTACTGAAGATGCCTATTTCAGACAGAGCCCCTGAAGCAGAAGTGAATGGGGCACAAGGAGGTGGGGCTGAGCAGGGACCTTCCTTACTAGCAGCAAACAGCAGCAAGTTGCAGCACACTATTCAATGCAAAGGATGCCAGTCCAGCTCTGTCTTGAAACAGAGAATTCAAGAACATCTTTGGTGCTAATAAAACTCTTGAGTAATAGATAGGGCCAGCCAATAAACGTAAGAGCAGGTTGGTTTTGAAGCTGCAGCGTGCAGAGGGACAATCGTTTTGGTTTGGAGAAAATACATGTTTCCACCATACATGTTACATGGGACCACCTGGTGGATAGACCAGCAAAGTTTCGGTATAAAATAGTCACAAGTAAGATTCTTGAAGGACAGAAGAATGCATTTCTGATGGCAAGAACTGAGTCTAATACTGCACACAGAAGAACAAAGAAAAGAAAGGTTAAAAAAACTTACACAGCTGGCAAAGATTTCTTAAACTGTGCTCGAATTTTCAAGGGCAAATTTTGGTAGAATCAGACTCCAAGTGTTAAACTAAGGCTGTAGTTTGGCAAACACTTTAAACTGGCATAAATTTGCATTGCTGCTGAAAGAAAGTCTCACCATCTGCCAGTCCCCTGTGCCAGCACAAACATCCGAACACTGAACCAGGAGCACTTCTTTTGCCAGTTTATTTTTCAGATGGATCAGTTCCCCCAACCAGTTCACAGGATGGCCATGTAAATACTTGTGCTGGCACAGAAGAGTGACTGCTTCTTCAGCAGTGCCAGTTTTAAGTGTTCACTGAACCACAGCCTAACACACAGGGGTATGGAGAAGTTCCTGGCAGTCACAGGTGGTGCTCTCCGCTCTCAGTCATGCTATATTCATACCACACTTCAAAGTTACAATCAACACACAGCTGCCACTAAGAAACTAGTATATCTTTGTAATTTTCTCCAGGAGGACAACCTACCAGAATCTCATCAACGTTCAAGTTGGCTGTAAACAAGATTTTTTTCTGGATGTTGCTGTGCTTCTCAGTCAAAATATCACTTGCAGAAGAGACTCCAGCCAGTCTTCTTTCTGATCATCTCTTCCATTTTGGACCCAAAATATTTGGGTGAGTATGTGAGGAAGAACAAATAACAACTCTACCGATTGCATGTCTATGCCAACAGGGATATAGGAACTGTGTGTGGGCTGTTGTGTATCCATGAATCACCATACAATCCTTCACTGACCAACATACCCATCTAGAAGAGAACACCATCACCATCAGAAATATTGCTGTCAGGGAAAGAACCAACAGGTATGGATGAGCACTGGTCATATTCTATATCAAGGTCAAGCAACTCAAGCGAGTATGGGAAGACTGTGAGAGAGCTGGCCACACCTTCCCACAACTCAGTGGCAAATTCAAACCCATACATACAGTCATTCACTAGGAACCAATTAGATGAATAAGTTTTCTACCAAGAAATAAATTCAAGGTGTGGTACTGAAATGAATCTCCAGAATGATACAGAAGGATCTTTGTAACTGCACATGCCACAAGCAAATTGAGGGGGAGCCTCCCACTTCATAGACGTTCCTAAGCTCCAATTAGAGCAAGACTCACCTGAGCTGCATAAGAGCCACACATCTGCCCCTGTGCTTACTTTCCTTCTACCAGTATTTTGCCATCATCATCACTTTCCAATACCTGTTTGGTTGTCAAGTCCTTATTCTCTATCTCTTGTTTTTAATTTCTCTTCTTGCTGCCACATACACCCACGGTTACGCTTTGCAGAGTAAGATACAGCAGAAAGAACAACCATAAATCTTGCTTTTCCTTGGTAACATTAATCCAATATGTTTGTAGAAAAGATGCAATATAAATAAGTGGCAGGAGCAACAAGACCTCTTCTTTCCACTTTATAGAAAAGCTAATAGCAGAGTATGAGAAACACTCACTCTTGAAGAATTACTTTCTGAAAGAAGCATTAATACCTTCAAAAGAATGTAATTTAAAAGGACACAGTCAGATTAGTCTGAATCCAGAGTCCTCTAGGTCTCCAGAAAACTCCAAGATGCTCTAGTGTGCAGCATCACATTGAAAACTGATGAGCACACAGGGAATTACGTACAGCAGTTAAAGTACTTCCAGTCAGGTCAATTTATTTTAAGACTGGAGGTGGGGAGAGAGTGTGGGATGAGTAATTTCAAGAAAAAGCAGAAAAGCAAGCTTGCATGGTGTGTAACAAATAAAGCAAATTTTTAAGCTACTGGTGGCTGAGAAGCAGCGGGGGCTACTGGCCTGGTAAAGACAGGAGAGCATTAAAGCAATCTGAACACTGGATCTCCTGACATGTTTCAAGGTGTAGGAATGAAGAAAAAATGAAAATGATGTAACACGGCCTGTCAAACTGACTATTAAATCTCCTTCCAATAAAAGGCATAGTGTAGAGTTTAGGAGATGGGTGGAGCTGGTGTCAGGGAGGCACAAACAGGAATAGCTGATGGATCAGACGTCTGGTTAAACGGTGATTATTAGGAACCCATCCATGACTAGGAAGTCTCTCTTTATTGCAAGACCAGTAAAAGATGTAAGCTTCGGATCTGCAGAGCACACAAGAGACGAAAGAGAAACTAAGCAAAAAAGTCATAAAGCTATGCACTCCTTTAACTCCTTCTCAGCCTTTGTGTGGAGAAGGAGGAAAAGTCTTCTCACCTGAGTGAGATTCAGGACATTTCTCTTCCTGATCTAGATGAGCACATTTATACCCCCACTAGCTATGTAAAACAGGACACGCAGGAAACAGAAACACATACACATACAAACGTGGAAAGTGATAAGAGAAAGGAAAAAAAGAAAATATTTTGTGAAGAGATGAAAGAAGAAAAACATAGAAAATAACAGGAAGTAGGGGAAAGACACCACATCTCATGCATGCAAGTATGCACTACCATCTGCTCGAGAAAAGAAGGAAGCAGAATCTGGGAAGGAAGAGAACAAAAGCAAGGAATGCAGTAAGTCAGGAATTCCAAGATGAGTAAATGGTAAGCCATTCTCTTATACCTGCTGCTGTATGCTCCAAACACTTCAAAGGTACTTGTCTAGTTTACACCTACTGCCACATAGATACCTTTCAGGCTGGAGAGTCATTTGTTGACGGTCAGGACTAAGTAAACCACATCAGCTTAAGTAGATCAGTTATAGGCAGTCCATTTAGTCAGAGAAAACGCTTATCCGAGACTTTCAACTGTAAAATTTCCGGTTTCTCACACTTAACATTTTACCTTATTTCATGTCCTTTACCTTAAGAAACTGGTCATGGTAAATGTGACTCAGTTTGAATTAGATTCTGTTAAAACATAGCTTTTCCCCTGACAGGGATGTTTACAAACTAAGAGATGCAGAGTGTACATCTCAAACCCATTTCCTTTTTCCTTTTCATATACTGCTTCTAGACACTTTATAGAAGTGATGGCAAGTTCAATGTCAACTACACCAATTAGTATACAACTTATCTTAAGGGATACTCTAGGTATCACCTGCATCTGTTTATTCAGCTCTGGGGTGATTCTGTGAGAGTGACTGACAGTTTTCATTTTGCTTTTGTTGAAATTTTAGGGAACTGAGCTTTCCTGTGCACTAAGAGCACTGATTTTGTGGGGATATAAGCAAAAGAAGGTGAGAAGACAGAAAGTAATGCATTTCTGTACCACCAAGGAGCAAAGTAATGCACCTTTACTCATCTGATCCCTGCACCTGTTCCGATCTCCCAAATATAGAGGGATTTTATCACTGACTGAATACCAAGTAAGGCTAAACAGTCCCACTGCTTTGCTGTTGCTCCACAAAAGCATGCCACCTGAAGAGCCTTTTCTCTATCTTTCACAATTAGCAAGAGTAGAAATGTAAAATACAGTAGTCTAGCAATTGCACAAATGATTCAAGATTATAACTCCAAAAGCCCGGCACATATTCTTAACAGAAGCACACCACTGCACATAAAAAGAGATGTGGTATTCCGTTCTGCTGCATAAAACTGAAACCCAACAAAACCACTGATATTTTTGGAGTACAAGTTTGAAGCCTTTAAGAGATTTAAGACTGTCTGAAAGATAGGTTGGCTTAGAAAAGTCCCACAGGGATCTCTGAGGGCTCTAGATCATGCTCCTTTTAAGAAGTTTTAGCACAGTATTGGTTTAACTGAAGGTATGCAATGACAGCATTTAAAATAAAAAAAAAAAATTCCCACTCACTTTTCTTTATCACGGGAGTTTCCCGTGCCCTGAACAAATCCAGGACTGTTTTTTGCCTTTCAGTTTCTCCCTTCCTCCCTCCGGCAGCTTCCTACCAGCTGAGATTCTGCAGCTGCAGCAACAACAGTCCGTCTGTGACAGGGCAACCACCTCGGCAGGATGGCTCCTACCAATTCACTGGCCTCCTTATGTTTTAACAGAGGTAGCAAAGTGTGAAGGGGCTTCACCCCTCTTTTTTTTTTTTAAACTGAGAAGATACTAATGAATATTCATTACTAGTCCTCTACTAAGGGTCAGAATTTTATTTAAAGTACTGGAAGGGAATTGCAAATTAGGCTAATACAATGGGATATTTTGACTCAGCTCTCTGGTCTCCAAATAGAGCTAAAGAGTAAGATTTTTTTGCGGAAAAGAGACACGACAGTAAAATAGAAAAACCTCAGCCCAAAGCTGTCCTGTTCCTCACAGCTGTGACTGCTGCCCACCAGAGCACCACTGCCACACGGCTGCACTGTAACTCACAGGTTTATTGTGCCACCAGGGCACTCGCTCACTGATGCGGGTCTCCTACCCACTTTTATTTCTGAGTCCAGCACCTGGCAGGCCACCTCCTTAGTCGAGGCTTAGTAAAACCCGGCCCATTCATGTCAGCCTGCAAACGCTGTGCACAGGCTGTTCGACACTCCCCAGCCAGCGCCGTTGCCGGGACGCTTCACAGAATGTGCCCCACACACGGTGAAAGCCTCCCACTTCCCAGAGCCCATCAGAACACCCCTGCCCACTTTTTTTTGGGCGATCACAGGAAAGCTTGCATTTCAATACTCATCACCTAGCAGATAAGCTTCCAGGTCAAGTTTTTTTTAGCAAACACGGGGATATAATGAGATCGCTTTATTATCCTGCTCAGGAAAAGCGAAGAGGCAAACAGACTCTTTCACACCTTCCTGATCGAGAGAAAGCCCCGGGCTGACGGCGGGACAACACCCGCCCGGGCTCGCTAGAGCTGGGGATCCCACCGCGGCCAGGAGGCGGCCACAGAAGCAGAATTGTGGAGGGTTGGAAAGGACCTGTGGAGATCATCCAGTCCAACCCGCCTGCCAAGGCAAGGGCACCTAGAGCAGGTTACACACGAACGTGTCCAGGTGGGTCTTGAATGTCTCCAGACGGGGAGATTCCACGACCTCCCTGGGCAGCCAGTGCTCTGCCACCGTCAATGTAAAGAAGTTCTCCTTCGTGTTGAGGTGGAACTTCTTGTGTTTTAGTTTATGGCCATTGCTCCTCAGCCCGTCGCTGGGCACCACTGAAAACAGTCTGGCACCATGCTCTTGGCACCTGCACTTTAACATATTTACATGCATTAATGAGATCCCCCCTCAGTCTTCTCTTCTCTAGACTAAACAGCCCCAGCTTCCTCAGTGCCTCCTCATAAGAGAGGTGCTCCAGACCCCTGTAAACATCTCTGTGGCCTCTGCTAGACCCTCTCCAGCGTCTGCCGGTCTTTCTTGTGCCGAGGAGCCCAGAAGTGGGCACGGTAGCCCAGACCTGGGACACAAGCACAGGTCTGCTCCGGGTTGCGGCGCGGCGGCGGGCGCACACGCACACAGCCCCGCACAGACGGAAAGGCAGACGGACAAGACAGACAGACGAACAGACGGACGTGCGCACACGCACGCAGCCCGCACACGTGCGCGCACACACGGCCGCGCCCGGGGAAGCGCCCCGCTCCCGCCCCTCGGCCGCAGGGCCCGGGGGTCCCGGCTCCCGCCCTGCCACACTCACTTTCGTCCTGCCGTTGATTTTGTAGTTGCCCAGCTTGCCGTTGCAGTGCCGGATGAGATCGTCCATGCTGTTCATGAGCAGCCGGATGGTCTGGCAGCCCGGCTCCTTGCCCTCCACCCAGGTGATCTTGTCGCCGCGGATGTCCTTGGAGGAGTCGCTCTTCTGGCTGACGAGCTGCCCGTCGGTGAAGCGGCCGGTGTGGTGCAGGGCCCGCACCTCCTCGGCCACCAGCCCGCCCAGCTCCTTGCCGAGGAAGTCGTCCACCACGCAAATGCCGTGCTTGTTCATGCAG
>WBMV01007695.1:1225143-1406556 GCA_013396655.1 Campylorhamphus procurvoides | reverse complement strand
GGTCGGGCGGCATCGCCGCGGCCGCGGGGCCCGGCGGGGGAGGAGGCGCGGGCCTCTCCCATCCCTCCTTCTCTCCCTCCGTCCGTTCGATGAGTGCGGCCTGCCCGGCAGGGACAGGGCTGCGGGGGGTGCCATCGGTCGGGGCTGGCTGGGCCGCCCCGCCGTCGCTGTGGGCGGGCGGTGGGGTCGCTGATCCGTGGGTGCCCCTGGCCCCAGTAGCGAGCTGCCCCGGTGGCCCTCGGCGGTGCGGGCTCGCCGCAGGTGAGGTGGGGTCACCGAGGGGCAAGGGGCGACAGGGAAACCGGGCGCTGTCGCCTTGAGTGACAGGCAGGAGGGCGGCGGCCGCAGTGGAGGGCCAGGTTTTGTCAGTCCCACAGGCCCCAAAATATCCCTGCCACATAGCTGGCAGAGCGGGAGGGACGTGCGCTGGCTCCGTCGTAACACGTGGTTTGTGTCCCACCTAGCTCGATGGTAATGAAGGCCAGAGCCAGGCCGATTAAAAAAAGTAAAAAGCACAAAGAAGGAGCAAGTGATGTGGCTACCGAAACGGGGGTCAGGAGTTGGGGCCCATGCTTTGATCAAGATGGCAAAGCCCCTGACTGGAAAAGGAAGCCGGTTTGGCAGAGCAGTGCTGGTGGAGGGACAAAAGTCCCAACACAGTCATGTCGGCTGTCAGAAGCCACATGGTGACCTGGACTCCTCTGAGGTGATGTGTAAGCTCCAATCTGCTTAACTGTGGCTTTTCTTGGTTGTGGTATATGTTAAGAAAGTGGAGCGTGTTTTGTGATTTCCTGCAGTACAGTCCAACATGGTGGTTGGTGCTCCAGAACCTTGTGGCTAGCCACAGCAAGGATTCCTCCTGGGTGGGTTCTCCCACCCATCTTCTCAGGGAATGATTTGGTGAACAGACAGCAAATTTCTACTCCGTGGGCTGGGTTGGTGAGACACAGTGCCTGCCATTGGTCTGCACTGCCTGTAAGTTAAGCAAATCCATTCTAAAGCCCAAGAACTATAAAATACATGAGCCAGTATACAGATCTGTAGGTAGAAAGGTGAAATGAGTGCTCTGGTTGGTACCTCAGGCTGCCACATGACTTTGGATAAGTGATTTTTTTCTTTGTCAGTGTAGAAAATGAATACTAATGCTTTTGCTCCTCACAGACTGTTCTGTGGTTAAGACTGTAATATGCTTATATTATAGTGAGATGATCTTATGTATGCAATTAAAATGGTTTGGTTCTTATCATCTCTCCTGCAGAACTGGATTTAAAATTAATTGGCGTAGCAGTAGGACTTGGAGGAATGTTAGGCATTGAATGTACTACGTGAAAGATGTAGAAGGAGAAACACAGTGTGCCAAGGCTACAAGTGCTTGTGGTACATACATGAAAAATGAGAAGGAAAAACAGAGTGAATTATTAGAAAGGCAGAAGGAGTACTGAGAGGACAAGGTCATGAAAGCCCTCAAGGAGAATATGACAAACAAGATCCACGGCTGAATTAACAACAACAACAACAAAAAAAAGGTGCTGAATGAACTGGAAAAGCTGGGTACTAAAAGTTTCAGATTAGTCATTTCTTTGTTCATTACTCTTAAAGGGAGGAAAATAAAGTGGTAAAGGCAGAAGGAAGTGGATTAAAAACTAGTTTTAAGTCTAGAGCATAAAGTGGGCAGATTTTTAATATAGGTTTAATGAGAGCTTTTCTTTAACTACAGGTATATGAAGTATTTCAGAAATACTAGGTTTTGGCATTTCTCTAGCTTGCTTTAAACTGAGGTTAATTCAACTGATTTCCTTGGACTTGCAGTATTGTTAAACTGGGTTCAATGAGAAGAGTCAAGGCTGTTATTTTCAAAAACTGCAGTAATGTAACAATGATGTTCTGCCAGATAGAAACCAAAGAGTTAAAGACTTTTTGCATTTGTTGTGTAGTCTTTCAGCAAACATAATGGACATGAAAGTCACAGACTCAAAACTCAATCATCCAACTATGAAACAACTAAGAAAAGGACCAAGGTACAAATATGGTGCCTGGTTAAATTTAATGATAGTTATTAATTTACAGGCTACTTTGACTTCAAAAATCTTTTGTTCTTTTTTCCTTTTTTCTCCACATCTTGGGATGCAGTTAAACGTCTTAGTTTTTGCATTTGCTAATGTGCTAAGCTACTTCAGGTTGTCTTGACATCATACTGTTCTACAGCATTGTCAACAGAAATACCAAGTTCAACAAAATCCATCTTTGGGTATATGAAGCATTTGCCATATTTTATGATTCCAGCACTTTGCCAGTGGCACAAAACAATTTAATGGGAGTTGTTTTACAGTGACAAAGCTGTGCTGAAGAGTGGTGGTGGTGGTAAGGAAACTCTGGAAGACAATGAGTATTTATATTACAATAGTGTCTACAACATGCTAGAAACGTTTTCCGAGCATTTAAAGACTATTCATTACCAAAGAGCTTGTAACTTAAAAGACAGCATAAGCACGACAAGAAGCAACATACTGTATACAAAGCAAAATGACCAACATGAGGGTTGCCAGAACTGAGGGGGAAGGGACTTCCCCTCTTTTCTGCTGGTTACCCTTCACTTGCTCCCTAACGTGGCCTTTCCAAGATAGCTAATTTCTTGTCTGTGTCCATGAATGTTGGAAAAGGACTTTACTTGTGGTTTGGTAATGATGAGACATACTGCTTTGCAGAGAATGCAGGTGAAAGTCTTTAAAATTAAATACCAGTCCTAATGAGGATGTTGTGGGATAAACTCAGTGCAAGGTCATAGTTTTTTATCACCACTTAGATATGAATCTGATATGCTTATTAGAAAGGGGAAAAAAAAAGGTTGGTCAGTGAATATCTTTTTTTATTAAGTAGTAATAATAGCTGCATTTATAACCATGCTTTAGGTATCTGGTGTACTACAGTGGTGAGGTTGTATAAGCAACCAAAAAGGAATCTTAGAAGCCCATGGAGAAGAGGAGTACAGAATAAGAAAATTAGAGAAGGTTAAAAAATCTGCATAGAAATAAAGTTTAAATGAAAAGTAATCTCATCTTTATATAGTATTGCTGTGAACAAAAAAACAGTCCCTGGGACTCTAGGCTTTTTCACAGGTGCCAGAAGGCCACTTGGAAGCTACATGTACTCCTGAGTTGGGTGGTAGTATAAGACATCAATGAGACAGATGTGTGTTCACAACAGTATCATAGTTAAAATTCAGAACTTGGGGGCTCATAGCATTTGCTCTCTTCCACCCAGACCACTCCACCATGTTCTTCAGCCTGACTGCTGTTATTCCACTTAAAGCGTTATTCACTGATCGCAACAGGGCCATTTTTCAAGCTTGCTTTTCATACTAGCAAGTGAACTGTAACAGGTTTGCAGCTTTTCCAAATAAAATGAGAGAACTGTTTGTCTGAGTAGGATTCTCTGTTAAACTCACTTCCTTTCTAATCAGGACAAACTGTACAAAGTACCTCCACAAGGCTATGCAAGTCCTCCTTTGTTAAGTGCACGCACACTCTTTTCCTGAGGTGCTCAAAGGGTTAGCATAGTTTATTCATCTCCCAAATACCTCCCCTGCCCCCTGTTTCTGCAAAGCAAAGAGAGGGGGCAGGTGGTGGTCACCTATTAGAGGTGATCCGGAAGGTGTGGGGTTATTGACTGGCTGGGCTAGTGCCAGCCGTCACAGGGGAACGCATGACGAAACACAGGGTCCTGTCAAATCACTTGGCCAGCACAACCTAGGGAGGCTCAAAAATTTTCAAGATCCAGGCTTTAGCTATCTGATATGCCAAGACCTTGGTATTCTCCTGCCACAGTCAATAGTCTGGAGTACCCTGGAACACTTTTCATCCTGATTAGTGCTTGTTAATGCTATTGCAGAGTTTCTCTAAAAGTTTTTGTTGAAATTAAAGTAACAGCATAATTTGGTTGTCACTAAGTATCATAATGGTCTAATGTTTGAAAGAAAAAACCTCTCATTATAATCTGACATTATAAGGGTTGGGCTAAATTATAAGAACTATTCGCAATTACTTTATGTAAACTTGTGTTTAATACGGTATTTAATATTGCAGGATTCCTCCAGGCTCTTCAACTAAAATTGTTTTTGCTGTCCCCAAATCTGTGTGAAGTGCTATGCATTTTCATATCTGGGAATATGGCCTACTTTTATTACACCAAAAATATGGTTAGAGTTTATCCAGAGAGATTTATACATATTAAATTTTTTGTCTACTGTAATAATTTTATTCACATTTAAGGAAAATTAATCATGCTAGTGAAGTACAAAACAATGTGGGGTTTTTTTAACTGAAAATGCTGCTTCCAGATGTCTGTATCTGTAAAGCTATGGAAATGCAGAATTGCTTAGAAAATGCTCAAGACTGACTCATTCCAGTTTTGTCTTCATTTTAAAGTTTGTACCATTGAAAGCTTTTTTCCCCATTGTTTGTGAGGTTTCTCCAGAAGGACTATTTCTGGGTCTGGTTAGAAAAGAACTCCCTGTCTTGCTAAAGATTGACAATTATGTACATTTTTGGCCTTAACTTAAGCAAGCCAACAGGCCCTTAAAGTGCCAGGGTGCTTAAAGTCCAGTTATGAACAGTTACGAACTTTTAAAGAGTATTTTTTAAACCTGTTTGAAATTCATGTAGTGATGCAGTGATAAGCAGTTTGGGGGTGGGGGAGTGGGGAAGAGAGATTCCTGCTTAATCTGTATGTAGGTCAAATTTATCTGAATTGCTCTGGAAGGATTTCTCAGTTTAGGTGCAGAGAAGACTTCCAGAGTGAGAACAGGGAACTCCAGCATAAAGTGCAGCACTTCATAGGGCCACAATCATGAAAAGACCTTTTCATTCTGCATCTGATATGTGCTTCCTGCTACTCTGTCATCATGATTCAGCATTGTGACATACTGAAAGATCATTAAGGTGGAAACAATGCCGAGCAGTGTTAGGATGATGTGGTGCACCATGATTATTTTGCATGTACCTGATTTACTGCACATCATATTTTCTCTTTCCTCATCTGCCAGGCACGTAGTTCTTACTTCTGCCAGTGCCTGGTCTTGTACTCAGAAAAGAGAACAGGAATGCCCTGGGGTGTAGGCAAGGACAGTTTGCTCTGTGTCCCTTGGTTTGGGAAGCTTGGGAGCACCTCAGCTCATGCATTACAATATATCTTGCTATTTAATGGGTTAAAGTCTCCGCTCTTTTCCCCCCTGATTACCTAGAAACTGTTACCCAGAACTCAGAGAGAGGAACTTAAGAACTGCTCCTGAAACTGTGAAGATGTATTTCTTATAAGACTGGACATTTTATCTTCGGTTGAAAATGCAGTTTCTTTCTCCTTTTTCCAGATGAATAGCACAATTTCTGATATCCCTAAATTCTTTTTCTTTTTGAGGCGCTTGTAGCAGTAGGGGAAATTCTAAGAAAACAGCAAGCTTAAAACATTTGAGGCTATGAGAGACCTGTCTCAGTAGTTTGAGAGAGGGAAAAGATAATAGTGAGTGAGGTTTTGAGCTGGTAAGACTGATTAGGTGTTATTCTTCAATAACAGTGGGGGAGAGGGAGATTGGGTTTGTGNGGGGGGGTGTTTCTTGAGAAGAAAGGCAGTTTCTTGAGAAGAATGGGGACAAGCCTTATTTATTGTTTGTTTTCTGAGTGAACAGTGGTGTCCTCCCTCTTTTCTTGACTAATGGGGATAAAATATAGCCCATGCTTTGTTAAAACTATCAGGATAGTACATCTGTCCTCAAGAGCTCACCTTTTTCAGGGTTGGCTGCAGACACACACATGCATACAGCATTGTGAGCCTGAACCCTGAAGAGCTACCGCAATCCAGATGGACTCAGTACAGTTCAGTACCGTTTTCTCTGTCATTCCTCATTCCTTCTGCCAGGATAGTGCCTGTGTATTCCCATGCTCCCCTCTGATGCATACCAGGACTCAGTATTGCATTGCTCTTCTGCCATTGCCTTCCTTGGTGTCTACCCCATCCCAAAGGCTTTGTGATGCCTATTCTTGCTTTTCCATCCTTCCCAAAGACACAGGCTTTTTACTCCATGCTCTTCTGTTTGCCCTCAGTGCTCCTTTTGTGCTCTGCAATGCTTTCTTTGGTTGTGGTACTTTTAAGACACGGAGTTGAGCTGCTGCCCACCAAAAGGCGTGGTTCTGTTCTCTCCAGAGCCATGCTTCTTGGCACCACTCTTGTCAAGCCCTTTGGTGAGTCAGTTCAAGAGAATAGTTTTCTGTTGGATTAACAAGTTGGATCGGCTTACCAAGTGGTTTGATGTGGTGCAAGAGAGGGTGTGGACCAGCAGGGCCAGGAGCTGGGGAGGGAAAAGCAGGACCACCCAAGGCAGAATGATAAGACGACTCAGTCATGTCATGTAACTTTGCTCTTATTTACTTCATATTATATAACTTGACCCATTTCCACTTTCTCCCTGACTGAAGAGGAGCTTTTCATTTTGAAACTCTATTGAAAGAATCAGCAGATCCAAAGTGCAGGATATTCTGTACTAAGACAGGATAATGCAGTCAGCATCAGCTGATTCTGCTACCTAAGGATGCAAGGAGAGGTGTTCAAGCTACTGATGGTGGGAACAGCATGACTCAGATTTTGTAAGTGTTTGTTTGTTTCACTTTTCAGGTTGTCGTAGTTGGAAGGTTTTGGCTATTGATTAAAATAGTTCTTGATATTTTTGAACTGAACAAATATGGTATTAAAAATTGTGATACTGATGCACACCTATTATGATGGTGTTCTGTGTCTTCTCATTCTTCCTGTGCTAACAAGCACAACACTATGTGCAAATACTTTTAGAGTAATACCAGACTAAGATATTTCATCATGTTTTAAAGCATATCCCAAGCAACTTATACCAAGGACAGATATTGACTAAACCAGAAATGCTAGTAGTGGATATACAGTAATTTAAATTCCTATATTATGAAAAATTGTTGTCTTCCCACTGCATGATCTAAACTGACACTACTCATTTTATCTCTTTCAATGGGCATTCAGATGGTACAATGCTGTTAATAAATCCACTGAAACATAACATTGGAATTGTACGCTGGAGAGCTTTTACAAAGCAGTACCTAAATATTAGGTGCTGAAAAATTAAAATGACCAGGAGTTTGTGCAAGCACACAGCTGAATTTGTATTGTTAACATCTTTGGTTTGTCTTCCGAGTCTAGTATGTGCTACAGAGCTGTAATTAGGGCTGGGTTGTATCTGAGTCTTGCTATTGTGCTGCATCAGTTTGTCACTTAGAATTGCTACCTGTTCCTTGCTCACCCAGTTAGCTAATTAGTGACCTAGTGCTAAGGTGGCATTTATTGGTACTAGAAGAAATGGCCTTTCATTTTTATGCAGAAGCAAAAAAAACAGGTCAACGAGCAATTTACACACTTCATCCACTCACAGTGCCAATGGAAGATGATAATGCTTATCTTGTCAGGAGGTGGTTTTCACTTTTTTTCTTACTATTTCATTAGGCTTACATTTTCTCCCTGCAATTGTTCTCTCCTTTTTGTTGTTGTTGTTTGGGGTTTGTTCTGTTGTTTATTTGTTTGTTTTGGGATATGTGTGTATGGCAGACTGTTAGTAATGCTGGGACCATGTTCAGGACTTTTCATTAAAAAGCAGATTCCTAAAAAGGATTCTTCAAATTAGAGCTTCCTCATTGTGTGATTGACTTTGAACTGGAGGGATAGGCAGACAATAGATAGACTGTCCTCACCTATTTACCAGATGGTGCAAATAGTTCTTGAAATTCGTGTGCGAAGCAATGCTTCTCCCTTTGTGCAAACACATCCTCAATAAAAGTCATGTGCTATGGGCCAAAGTAGTCAAGGGCTTGCTGCTTTTTTCTTTTTTTTTTTTTTTTCAGTAAACAGCAACTTATCAGTGTGAGAGGCCAAACATGGCTAGCTCATATACACACAGAGACTCCTGTTTGTAGATAGGCCCACTCTGTGTATCCAGCCTGACTCCTGCCTTATGTGACCATTTCTCCACTAGTTTAAGAAATACTGTGTGTTTATTTTGACATGAGTAAAAGAAATGCTGAATTGTATTTTTGTGGAGCAACACCCAGCAGTGCATTTGTTATTGGAACCTTGGTTTTGATTTAAAAATATTGGCCTCAATCTTTTAAGAAAAAACTGCAGCACTGTACTACAAACAGTTCTTCCTCTCTGTTATCTTAAGATAGCCCTGAATCACAGACCTAGGAATTCAGAATATGGACTCATGTTAGAGAATCTGCCCCAAGCCACTGATTTTGCATTTGTAATCCAGATACGGACAGGACATGTCAGAAAGAAAACTTTTTCAGAGGTTTATAAATGCTACTGTATAATATCAAATGCTTGCCTGGTGCACTACATATTTTATTGCAAAGGTTTAGTGATTGCTAGGTGCAGGGTAAAGCTCTGAAGCAAGGTGCAAGGCTCATTTCCCTTTGTGAGCCTTCAGCGCAGCTAGATGGGAGCTCTTCCAGAAAACTCTCTGGAAACTTTCATCTAGCCTCAGTGCTCTATAAATAGAGGAGGTCTTCATCCCTGAGGAGGTTTTGCAATACTGTTCTGCGGGGGAGTAGTGTCGAGCAATGATGGAGGCAGAGGAGGAAGAGTTACAGAGTTGTGTGGTAGGACCAGCAAAGGGAATAGGATCTCCTTGAATGTGAGATGAGGTCTGAGGATGGCTTGAGAGGAGAATAATTAAGATGTAAGACTCTTCCCAAAAACATACGTACAGGGAGAAATTCCCTTGAATGCTACACAGAAATTACTGCCAGCAGTGTGGAAAATGCAGTCACAGTGACTGTCAGCTACAAATGACAAAGAAAGATATCTGCCTCCATCCGTCAACAAACACTCCTGGAGAGGGGATCTTTCATTCTCCGCAACAAATGGAGATATGGTTTCACTGGAATCAGTGAAAACAGCAATACATGCTATAATATGTGACAGAGTAATTACAAACATAACTGGACTAAGTCCCTAGAGCAAAACACTTGGAATTTTGTTTCTAAAAAATATGTAAATATAGAAGAAAAGCAGCTGACTTACAGAAGCTAGAAGAATCTGTCATAATACTCTCAATTTCATTCATGTAGGTCCCTTGATTGTGATGGCAGATTAAAAAGCGTTGTCTTCCAAAATTTAGCTACTGTGTATTTAGCAAGATTTAACTATACTTTAAACGTGGGGAAAAAATTGTGTTGGGGTCAAGTTTCATGTATTATGTTCAAAGGAAATAACTTTAAAAAATAGGTTTGAAAAAGGAAAATTTGACTTCTGATAGCTCAGCCTGATGGTAATATAAAAATCTTTTTTACTATATATCTGAGGAAGGAATGCTCTATTACTTGTTTGGTTACTTGTGGGGGGAAAATATAAAAAAAGAGGCCTAGTTTTGGCTGAGAACAGTAAAATGGAGCCAACAAGGCTTATTTGGGAGATAATATTCTATCTACAGAAGAATGAAAAATGAAAGCAAACCATTTTACCACTCACAGACTGCATATTGAACACACTGTTCTATAGATAAGTTATTTTTTGACCTCAAAGAGCTTTGATATGCAATCTTTAAATGTTTTTCTCCCTGCCAGCAGTTTCATAGTTGAGAGATTTTTATATTGTTGATATAAAAATAATGTGGAAATAATAATAATATGATAGCCATTGCCCTACACAGTTATTTCTCTGTCTTCCTGAAAGTGTCATCCAGCTACAATTTCTTTAAAGGTGAGGGAGTTGTGTTTTCTGTGCCAAAACAATACTTACTGCTTTCAGCATGCTAAGGTTTTATGGTAGAGTTTTAAAATCAGACCTTAGACAGGATAGAATATACGATACAGTATGCTAATTATAAGATAAATTATAAGGCAAAAAACTCTCACGAAACTAAAATTGATGAAATATCACTTGGTCATGCTTGGCTTCTAAGTAATCATGACAAAATGTACAAATGAGAGGGGATTTCAGACACTGTCAAGCATTAGCTCCCAGCCACTTCCCTTTGCTTTTTTATTCCAGTGAGCAAAATCAGGCTCACCTATCATAGCCTGCTTCAACGGAATGGTCTGCTCCAATCTCAAGGGCCAGAGTGGAAAGTGTTTTCTTCATGTAAACAAAACTGTTTACACACACAAGAGATCAGTAGTCACTTCAGTGTTGGTGTAATCCCTCTGAGCCCCTTCACAGACACCTTAAGGCTGAACTCTTGAAGTCATGCACACACAGCTGAGATGTGCAGTAGTTTTCAGAATATTTTGTTAATATTTTGCTAAATATTGACATATACTGTTCATAAATTTGTCTGGCTGCACACTGTGTTGCTTTGAGAGTGCATGAGAGGGAAGGGAGAGGCCAGAACTTGTTTTCAAGTGGTTTCTTGACAATTATACTCTTATAGCCAGATAAAAGCAGCAGCAAATAAACTGATCTATGTGTTACAACAGTGCACAGTCTCACTTTCTCCCTCCTTGCATCCTATTTTCTATCTAGGTCACTGTACAGTGCAAGGCTGTTGGTTTACCAGGTAATGTTTCCACACATTGCCCCAGACATGGTGATGACAGGCACGTTTTCAGGCTGTTTATGCAAATCACTAGTGTCTCGAGCCTCCTCCTGGCACATATTTTTCCTTCCTCCTTGCTGGTTTGGTGCCTGATATGGCTTGCCCGGCCCTATGGATGGCATTTGCTATACTGGCACCTAAACAGCTTTGTAGATAAAGCCGTCTTGCCGTCAGCCTGTCAAACAGAAATTCCCATCAGTACACTGCAACTGCTATGTAATTAAATGTTCTCCTGCTAGGCATACTCTGGTTTAACGAGTTTTATGAGTCATGGTGGCAAAGAGAAAGGAGAGTCCCCAAAAACAAGAATGGGCACAAACACCCCCTTGATACTTATCTTACTTAGAGAGAATAAGGTTCTAGCTTGTACAGAGAAGTCAACTCTCGGTCTCTTTGGATCCCTTTTCAGAGTATCTCACAGGGATGCCCAGTAAGATATCCAGAGAAAGTGATTTTGCAGTTCTGAATTACATAAAACATGGTAGTACTGTCGCTTGCAAGGAAGTGGTTTGTGGCATATAGGTTAAAGAGTGCTTGAGAAGGAAGGAAGAGGTGAGAACTTGCAAATTCTGTGCTCTCATAAGCTCAACCCCAAACCCATCTGCACCACACATGTATTACACATGTGAGGAGAGCATTGCCAGGGCCCAGTAGTCAAGATCCTAGTGTTTAAAACAGCACCAAAACAATTTCTCCCTAGCTGCAAGCAACAAGGGGCATGAAAATTGCTGTTGTGAGGAAGCAGCTCAGCAGCATTGCCTTCTTGTCCTGCTGAGGCAGAGGAATGCACCCTGTGCGTGGACGCACCCCCGGCTTTCACACCTTGTTATTTCAGCAGGGAGGGACAGTGCCCTTGGCAGCATGCGCAGGGCAGTGTGACTGTGCTTGCCCCTGGGTGGACCTACATGCAAGCTTCCCCACGACTGCCAGGGCAGGGAAGAGGCAGTCCAGGAGCATGTGGGAATGAAAAAGTTCCTCTGACCAGACTTGCTCTCTTGGTGTAGCTTGCACTGAACACAACAGCCAAAGTCAGCTTTTGGGTGCATGGGGCAAATCATCAGAGGTGCATAAATCAGCCTTTAAACTCCAGGTCTGTTGGCTGAAGAGATTACCACTCGCTTAGCACTCAGGAACACACACCCCCCCCCGCCCCCGGCCGCCAGATTTCCTTGACCTATTTACTAGCATTGAACTAAATACAGGCAGACCTTGTGCTTCAGCTGCCTGAGCTAGTGTGGGTCGCTTCAATTCCAGAGGTCCAAGGAAGCACATACAAGCAGTTTTGCTTACAAACCTGAGAGGGTAGTGATGGTTAGGAGAAGAATGGTAACAGCCAGAATGGGATTAGACTAGGATACTGACCCTTCAACAGCACCTGGAGGAAGACTTGACTATCCAGCCTAGTTGTGTCCATATGGCTCTGTACAGCCTATGACTGCCCAAGCAGGGCTCTGAGAAGACCTGTTCCCTCTCTTCCCTTCCTCCCACTATGCCACCCCAAGCAGCCTCCCTGCTCCTCCTATGGCTGCCCTTGTCTCTCCTGGGACTGAGCACTGCCTGCTCATGCAGGGGCTGGCCAAACTGTTCTGAGCCGGCTTCTGTCCAGTGCTTGCAGCAACATACAGACCAAATGGCAGGGCTCTGTGCTGTCCTCCAGATGGGACAAGGATCAGCCTCTGCTGCAACCCCCCTGCTTACCTTGTTCTTTCACCTTAAGATCTTCATCTATCTGGGTCCTGTTGCAAATGCCGAATTAAACTCTTAATACCCCTGAGTAGGGATGGAGGGTTAAATCAGATGAAAGATTAGAGTACCTTAGAAGGATATATGCTTAATTAAGGGTCCTGAGTCTACAACTAAAGTCTGAAATGCCCCCAGGCAGCTGCCTACACCCCTGGTGGTGCCAAGATTTGCTAGGCAGTTGCCTGTGTGAGCTGCTGGTCCCTGTTCATAGATAGATCTGTTGCTCTCTGGGTAGCTTGGCAGCTTCCTGCTCAAGCCCAGGATACCAGCCTCATTCGGTGGGCATCCTAACCCACTGGCACAAGAAAGTGGTGCACGAAATACTTTGCAAAACCCTGCAAACCTGAGGCATATGTCTGGCCTGTGTGAAGGCAGTGGCATTCACACACAGCCTGCTCCTCCAGACACAGACAGCTTCTTGCTTCTCCCATTTTCAGTCCTCCAGGCACTTTTTGAGGTAGCCACCACAGCACATGATTGAGGTGCTGGCAGAACAGAGAGGCCTGTGTAAGCAAGAAACATGGTCTGTATATGAGGAACACAGGGGGTCTGGCATGCAGCACCTGCAGTTTGTACATCCCAGGAAAATGAAAAAACAGTAAATAAAGCTGTCTGCTTGTTTTGGCTCAGATGACTGGAGATTGAAACTAGGTAGTGTGAATTAGCATAATTTAATTTTCATCACTGTCTTTTATAAGCCATAAAGATAATGCTGTATCTCATTTGACTTACAATCTTTATAGACTTCATTTTTGATCTCTTTAAACTTTGGTATATCCATGCTATTTTTAGGCTTGTAGATCATTTTTGGATAATATCTACAAGATATAGTCTTTTATTTAGCTAGCCTCACAGCCAAAACTGTGCCAGACTCTCCTCTTATACCTTGATTGCTGCAATCCTTTCTCTAGTTGTGAAGTACATACACATTTACCTTGTGGTAATGTGCATGCACATTCACAGGGCTGCTGCAAAAGTTGTTCTCTTCAACTGCTATTTTGTCACCACTTTCCACTGACCTCTTCATTTCAGTAGGAGAAGTACTCAACCCAATTTATGCAAGTCCATTTATATTGTGGCTGATGGTCTTACTCCGTACATGCAGATGGACTTCTTTGCACACAGGCAGCGGGTGGAGTGACTTTGCTCTGCCCCAGGTTGGCACAGGAAGGAGCGCACCCCTCAGATCTCACTGCAAATGAGCTGCAGGCCATTGAATCACTGGCAGTTTGTTTCCAGCACCACCTTTCCTGTGTCCTAAGGCCCCATTGTTGTCTCATGAAGGATATGCCCCACTCCTATGATGGGCAGGAGAGTTAGGAGCCCTGGGGAAAGGCAGCTGCAGGGTGCCAGAATAGCCCTGCCACCCCCAGAGCAAATTCTTCCCCTCTGCAGCCTGTTTGCTGTGAGCTCCAAGTTGCCCTAAGAAACAGGTTGTCAAGGGGAGCCTTTAGGACAAAGGACCTGACTTTCATTACTATAATCCATGGTGGGCCACTCAGAAGCAATCTGCAAATTCACATATCCCAGAGCCTCTTCTTCCTTGGCAGATCCTACATTAATTCTCCTTCATCAGCTCTCCTGTCTCTTCTGAGATATGTGAGTTATGTCTGAGGCTTATTTTCAGGAACAGTATGGTACTGATCGGCAGTGTTTCTGAGGTGTATGCCATACATGTGGAAATACTGTAAAGCTGTTCTCAACAAGCACAGATTGAGTTTCCCTTAATTTTAAACCATCAAACACAACTGCTTGTCTTTGCCTTTAAAGCCTTCCAAGCCTATCTCTTTCCATGACAAAATACAAGGTGAATTGCCACCTTCAAGGAGATGCCCCATATAGATTTTGTCCCTGCAAATTTGTGCTCTCTGTAACACTGCCTTTCACTTTCAGGAGATGCACCAGGGAACATCTGCTTCCCGAAAGCTCCTTAGACTGTCTGCAGCCAAACTGGCAATGGCAGGGCTGCTGGAGTCCAGCTGTCCCTTGAACTGGCCAGGCAGTGATAGTGCAGTGCTACTGCATTTCGAAAAGGGGATGACATTAAGCGGTGTTTGTGTACTGCTCAACTTCTCTGCATGCTGCACACAAGATTAACTCGGATCTTAAAAAGGAAAATAGACATATATAGGCTATGAGTTCATGCAGATGTTTATACAGATTGCTCAGGAAACGAGGATCCCAGCCCTGATACAAATAATTCTAGATTATTTTGGTGAATTCTGGTCTCTTATTGTCACACAGAATTTGTCTTGCAGGCTGTTCTGGGTCATCAGTCTATTTTGTCTGAAGATAGTAATTTCTTTCTTCCCCAACCATATTCTAATATTTGTATTATACCAAAAAAAAAAAAAGACTTTAGATATTCTAGCTTGTCTATGCTAGAATAGGGTACTGTTGTAACAATGCAGAAGTAATCATCTGCACCTATTGTGCAGACAGCATAAAGACTTTTCATAATCGAACAGCAATTTCAGATAAAAACTGGGAAAAAATTAGTGGTGTAAGCCATCTCTCTATCATCCAAAGCAGGGATTTTGCCAGTACAAATGAGTCTGCTTGCAAAACTTCACAGCTCTTACTGCAATTATACTAGGAAAACTAGTAGATCCAGACTGCCTACAAAAACATGACTGCAGCAGCCACCAATATCCTGAGGACTTACTACACCAAAGTCAGTCCAGTTGTAACTCTTGAATTCATTGAAAGTTATTCCAGGAATGACTTTGTCCCACTGAGCTGGATTCACTTTCATTACAGGAGCATAAAATGTCAAAAAAAAAAGTAAAAAAAAGTATGTAAAAGTATGTAAAAAATAAAATATTTTTAATGGTTGGGGGAGGGACTGTGCAGTGACAATCATTTCTGTCTTGCTGCAGGAATTCTGCCACTTCAATAAGTATAGAACCTCCCACCAGCAGGCTGTTCCCCTTATGAGGCTTATGAGATTTTTACAGCTCCAGGTGGCCTCTTTTTCCCTCCTAGATAGCACAACTAGGCCTCATAGTCAACACAACAGCTAACCAGGATGTTTTTAGCTTGATAAATATATCTGTGTGAAGGCATTGTGTGGCATGTGTGAATCCAAGTGGGGCTGAGGTGTGAGCTGGGCTGCAATGCAGCCCAGGGCTGAGGCAGCCGTGTGCCAGGCAGGAGGAGCTCACTCCCAGCACGTAAGCAGTGGAAGCTTACAGCCATGTAAATCCCTCTCAGCTACACAGCTTTCCAGTCCCATGGTTTGGTTTCCACCCAGGGCTCAGGTGGTCTCGTGAAGGGCATGCCAGGTTACCTGTGATTGGATGGCTTGGGGCATCCTGGGCACCTGGCCCCACACTCTGCCTGGGCTTTTCTCCCTTTGTGAGGCTTATCTGGACTCTCCTATCTGCTCCGCTATGTTCTGGCTTTTCTAAGCCTGATACAGAAATAAAAGCACCATCTTCCCTCCAACAGGACTAAAGAAGTTGTTTCTGGGTGTTGAGGCAGCAAGACATGGAGAATGCAAATGTGAGTCAAGTTTGGCTGTCACCATTGGCAAAGTAAGCAACTGGAATGGGAAGCTACAAACTACTGCCTTAGTCCCACCTCTGCTATTTCCCTCTCCTGCAATGGTGTTAGGACAGCATACCCAACTTGTAGGACAGCATGCCCAACTCTCCACGATCTTCTGCCAGCTCCCTCTAACAGTCTGGCCGTTTCCATGTTCTCCTGAGTGTGAGCCAGTCCCAGTCCTGGCCTTTTTTACTTGGTGTGATAAAAGTCAGCCTTGACGGTTCAGCTGGGGATCCAAGAAACGGCTTTGACTGGGCAGACCCAACCAGGTGCCCTAAAGTGCAACATTTGCCGGGTCCATTCTACCAAGTACCATGCATGAGATTGGCATGTTTTGGTAGCTTCACTTAAGATCAACACTGACCCGTTTTACCTAGCAAAGTGCCTTTAGTCAGTGACTGGGCCTCACCTAAGAGAATGGTAACAAATTAAAACTCATTTAATTCAGGCCTTGGCACTTGTCAATCAGAAGTTTTGCTTGCAGCTGAGTTATGCCCAGATACTACAGGTGATATGGCCAAGCCATGAAGTTTCACGTGGTTCTAGCTTTGACTGTCATTGCTGTTTCCTCTGAGGTTTGGATGCTTTTTAGAGATTCTGCTCCATTTCCAGGATGTATGTAGCTCCAGAGGATCAATGGTGAGGAGAGCCTGTTTCACAGGCTGGCTTCTGGCAGATGTTTCACATGTGGTCAGCTCAGACCACTACTTTGCACTGATTGTGACTGAAAGTGTGTCACTCTCTACACTGGGCAGTGTGTAGGCATATGCATCTGGGGAAAACAGGTGCAAACCACTGCCATTCATATGTGGAAATGACCCTGCTCAGGAACCAGGGACTATGTCACTTGAGGTGTTTTACCTCCATAAAGAATCCTGCCTTGGGCTTCTTTTCACTCCTCTGCTTAGGTGAGGGGGAGTTTGTTTTAACATGTCAGGTTGAAAACTTCAGTGGTTTAGGAATTGCTTCACATGGAGCTCAGCTGTCACAGCATGGCCTCCAGGGAAAGGGGAGAATGGAAAGTGAAGCACAGACACCCTACAGCTGTAGGACTCTACCTGTGTGGCTTTACCTTTGCCTGCTTTTGTAAAACAGTGCAAGGTTTATGCGTTTCACTATCTGCCCTGTGCCCCTATTACTGATTTGTTAAAAGCCTGCCAGTTATTCCCCCTCATCTGTTACACCCAACTACTGTTTATCCTAATTTGGTATTTGGAAAAATCTTGTCACCCACATTACATTAGCAGAAGGTGAAAGTAAACAAGGAGGAAAGAAGGACAACAACATATATTCCATGTGGGTAGATTACTTGTTCTTTTCCTATGGAACAACCAGCAACCAACCCCCAAACCTCTGGATAACTACCAGCTTCAGCTACACTAGCCATATCCAGCTGCATGCACGTAGCTGAGTGATGCCCTCCCAGAGCAGGGCACATTCCAATGACTTGGCTCTTTGGGATTAACTGTCCCTTTCATCAAGTTGGCTTGGACTACTGTTGCTGTTGATCATGCAGTGCAAATCTTCCTGAGAAAGACTCTCAGGCTATTGATTACAAAAGATAGCCATTTCGACAACCGTCACATAAAATACAAACTCTCAGTGTTGCAGGCAGCTGTTGCCATAGATAGGAACGGTGTTATTGATCACAGCCAGATATGAAAATATGCACTCTTTGCACTACACAATGTTGAATATCTAGTGTAGCAAGACAAAAGTTATCATTTATGCCAACTGGGGCAAAGAGCTCTGCCAGAATGTGGGAGGACGTAATTTATCTAACATCCTACCTAATATTAGTGGCTGAGAGCAACAAGCAGGAGAATTACAACACTTCTGCTTGTGAAACATCATGCCTGAGAAGCAGAAGGGTGTGGATTTATCCCCACCTCATTTTAGGTGTACAAAATGAAGCATTAAAGTCAGGGGCACAGTTGTCCTGGGCACTTCCTCAGAGAGAAGTGGTTAAGATTTTAGGAGGGATAAATTGCTTTCTGCAGGCACCTGCCCCTCTCTCAACCACAGAAGACCACAGAGAGCTACACTCCTCACCTCCTCACTGCCTGCAGTGAGGGAACAGAGTGGCAGAAACACTGCCTGAAGGGAAGATACTGGCAGTTGTTTGGGGCTGCTCTTAAGGAAGGGAAGGGGGAAATTCTAAGTGGTTGGCTCAGGGTTTCTCTTGTGGCAGGGGCAGCCACAGCCAGCAGCAGTCAGCATATACAGCAGATCCTGTTACCTCCTGCCCAGAGCTGTGCTCTGAAGGAAGGTTGTGCTGGGATAGTCCCCATGAGGTAAGAACCTTC
The DNA here is from genome assembly GCA_013396655.1 of Campylorhamphus procurvoides. NCBI lineage: Eukaryota > Metazoa > Chordata > Aves > Passeriformes > Dendrocolaptidae > Campylorhamphus > Campylorhamphus procurvoides. The sequence continues at coordinate 1,388,352 of WBMV01007695.1, read as the reverse complement.
TGTGATGCCAATTCTACAACTGATTTACACTAGGATGAAAATATCCCTCAGAGGTTTTACACTACTGAAAGGTCAGCCAGACTGGACATCAGGGTCAACATGTAAAGGAGTGGGTGAAATAGCAACTTTTCTCTCTACTTGCTGGAGCTCTGCTCTGAAGATAGACTCTGAACTATTTACCAAGACAATTGTGTGTCCACTTTGCACAGAAACAGGTTTACCTCCAAATACTATCACCGTTAGAATAGGTATTGGACAGTTTTGAGGAGACTTGGGCTCAGGCCAGGATTGTACTGTGCTAACACAGAATTTAAAACTCAGCCCTGTCTCATATCTCCTGTCTTCCACAAGCTTGTTCACAGTGTATTCCCTGTTAATGCTTTCTAGGAAAACTGGCCAGATCCCCTTCCCAAAACCCAAGGGACTCCTGGGTGCCAGCAGAGCTTACATTCACATGCGCTGCAGCAATAGAAAAGTTCAGTGCACCTCCTTTACGCTAACATGTGCAAGGAAAAAGTCACCTTTAATGTTTTCATCAGATACTGCTTTCCTGGGATGCAGGGGACACCCTGCAGGTACCCATTCCTTCCTTTCTGACCACAGAAAGCTACTGCTAGGAAGAAGGGAAAGCAGAGAGAGGGTGGCTTCAGGAAGTATTTGGAAAAGTTGCAGTTATTGCAAGGCCAGTACAATGCTGAATAAAAAATGTGGGTGGTTCAGTAAACCTGGCACGGCCAGCAATGACAAAAGGGCATTTTCCTGGTGGTCAGTCTTGAGCTTGGGAAGGCTGGTGCAGCTGCATGTCAAAGCAGTAGAGGTGAAAGTGTGCATCACTGTGAACATATGTAAAGCCAGTCCCCACGAGATGATCAATAGCTTTGAAGGTCTGAGGTGCTCCAGATGTGTTGTCACAATTGACAGAGATTACAGTCCAGTTGGCTGACCCACACTCTCCTCTGCCCCTTCTTCCAAGGGGACTTTGCAGTTTGAGAATGCAAAAGAGCACTTCTGTTGATCTTTAGCACCTGACTGTCTGCCATGGTCAACATACTCTTTTTAAAATATTCAGGTCCAGAAAAGATAATGTTAAACCTTTCAAAATACATGTCTTTCCTCCAGTGAGAAAGGTGGCAGGCTCTATGGATGTGTAGTTGTAACATGGATAATAAAAAGTAGCTTAGTGCCTCCCCTTCCTCTTCCTCTCCCCAAGAACCTGTGTGTGCCTTCTTCACAACTGCACTGGCATGTGTGTTTTGGACAGACCTAGTGCTTGCTCAGGTAGGTCACCACAGAGACTTGTGCTGCCACAGCCAAGAACACAGCATGCTACGGTGCTGGGGCAGGGACAGAGATCAATGAAGGGGCAGGGGCAGAAATGCTGCACAGGGGCTCAGAAACGTGCCTGCCAGAGAGCCTGCTTGTTTCCTGTTGCCTTGGTGGAGGAAGCACCTGGGCTGGAGAAATGAGCTGTTTAACTGCTGCCTAAGATCAAAATGAAGAATGCCTCTGCAAAACTGGCAGCTGGAAATAGAAAAGCATTTTATATTTTGCCCCACTGTGAGAAAAAGCAGCGACCTTCCCTGAGGGCTGGGAGACAGAGGCTCAAAGATTTGCCTCCTGGTTTGTCCAGCTGGTGAGACACCTGTTTGTGTAAGACCAGAGTTCAGGAACGTCTTCCTAGGACACCACCAGAAGCTGCTGAGGACAGGAGCAGGGTCAGAGCGGGGAAGTGATCCCTTGGAGCACTGAACCTGGCCTGGGTTGCTGCAGGCAGCCATATGCTAGAGGTTCTTTAGAAACTAGATATATCTCATGCCAAAAAGCAGCAATATTTGCTGCTGTCTTCCTCTGTGGAAAGCCTTTTTGGTCATGCTTCTGGTAACTAGCAACTTTCCTCTAATTTCAGGACTTGGTCTGTTAATGACCAGTTTGCAGTCAAATATTTTTGAGTCAGATTGTCTTTCAAGTTTGTCTTTTTTTGTCCCATCCTGCCATGGTGTTTACAGTGAGAAATCATAAGCTCTCTCATCCTTTGCTTTGCTTAAATTCTTCCAATGTCTTACAGGACAGGCTGTTTATTTCCTGTAATTTTCCTGGACATGTCTTCACAGCACCTGTTTTAGTTCGAGTGCTTTCTGAAAATAGATCTAACTGGAATTGTATACAATATTCCAGGTGAAGTTTCACCAGTGCCTTTTCACAATGCTCTTACCATCATTTCCACCTCTCTCCTGATTTTTACTACACCATTTTACTTTCTTTGTATAATTTCATCTCTGAAGGATCTCTGCCTGTGATATCCATAACTTTTTGTGTACCAGCAATACTCTCCAGCTGTGCATTGTTGACAGATTTCATCACATATCATCCATATTTCACAACACTTCTGCTTTTTTTTAAATATCTAAACTGTCAGTAAAAATATTGAAAGTCCTAAAATTGGTCTTTGCGGAACCCCCTCATCCCAGCACAGCACCTTTACAGTGTAATTTATGTTCTTCCTTTAAGTCAGTTCCTCACTGCTTTACAGTTTGCCTACTAATCTCCATCTTCTCCAGTTCACCTTTTAATCACCTAAGTTGTGGCACTGAATCAAATGCTTTACTGAAGTCCAGTAGGTGAGACCTACTATATTTCCTCTGCCAAAGAGATTGAGTTAACTGCATTTAAGAAAGATAATTGCTTAGTTTGGCATGATGTAGTTTTGAAAGACCCATCTTGCATCTTACCCTGTTTCCCAGCTACTCATTGCATACAATTTGTAGTTATTCATTCCTCTTACATTTTTTTCTATAGCTCTTGATACACAACTGGCAGATAATCTAGTGAGGACATGTTCCATGCACTTTCTCATAAATCAGATGCAGGATTTTTGTGTGACAGTTCTAAATAATACTCTATGCCTACTGGTGCTTTCATCAGCTTTTAACGTGGTCTATTTTTAACTGTTAGCTTATCAGTCAGGTGAATGCTTGCTCATGAAGGTGTAGGCAGATTCACTGACCTTATTCAGGACCTTCCATAAAGGCTTTATGTGTTTTCATGCATTTTGTGCTTCAGTTCTCAGATTTTGCACTATGTGAATACTTTGAGCCTTCAGGCTCTTGGGAGAATGGGTTGTAAAATTTGTAAAGAGTTGCTTGGCTGATTGTAGAATATAAAATTAGTGTTCAAAAGGGGAAAGCAAAACAGCCAGGGTAAATGCAGTGTTTCTCCTTGGAGTCACTCAAGTTTTTTGACAGCTGCAGTGTTGCAGGAGCAACTCAATGTCATGGGAACACAGGAATTTGTTTTCATCAGAGAGTTGCTTTCCCTGCCAAGCTGGCAGCAGCTATAGGTGAAACCTTAATAGGGAAACACTTTCATACTGCCTGTGTTAGGAGGGGAGTCCTCCACCAGTGACTAAGTGACCTAAGAATAGTCACCTTCATTTGACCTTCACCTTTTGATCCCTTTCCATGTCCTTGCTGCCCTTGTTGTGTTTTGTTTTGTTTTCATGTTTACTGAATGCTTGTAATTTCATTGCTACAGTAATGTTCTTCATAGTGAACTTCACAAGCTCTCCAAATATCTCTTCTTTATTCTCTAGTTACCATGACACTGGATGGCAGTGGACACATGGGTGCCTGAGGTGCACATTGCAAGGGCAGAATTCATGAGTTAAGAAAAACAAGTATTGTGTAATGCTCAGATTTCCAGCTCAGCAAAGATAAGACTTCCTTCAATCCTCAAGCTGTTTCCTACAACCATTCTGAGGATCATCCCCACAGCCTGCTCTGAGTTATGGGATACTCTGGAGGAAGTTAACTTCCAGCTCTGATCCTGCATCAAGCCTCTGTCATTTACAAGCCTAACATCTAGTGAGCTCTCTACCAGTAGGTGATCCACTGTGTTTTGTCCACCGTGGGGAGGGGAGAGAGATTCCCTGAGCTTAAGCACGTAACTTAATGATCCTAGTGGGACACAGCCCAAGATAAGAGCTAGAGGGGATGCTGACAGCCAGCCCAATGATAATGTTTGCACTTTTGCAAGTGTTGGAGGGTGTGTTCCCCAGACATGTGAGGAAACAGCAAAGAAAATACCTATTTGCAAGGGTGAAGGGGAGGTCAGTGAGATGAGCATTGCAGTTATTTGCTAGTATGGGCCCCCTCTATGTTCTCTCTATACTGTCATATCCAGACACTAATAAACTGGAAAAGATAGCCATGGCCCTGTGGGTTTAGAAATACACTGAAACACTCTCTGCTTTTTCAATTCCATTTTGAAATTACTGCAAACAGACTAAAATTTCTCTGCCATGGGTATTTATTGGAGGGTCAAAGCACACTAATTCATGTCTTGAAGTGTCCTGTCTATTTGTACTTGAGATATTGCTGTCATATACCTGGTCTAATCCACTTCTCATGCTACCAGGTATATAAGGCAGATGTCTATCATCACCAACCAGTTTTGTCCCAGACTAGTCCCCTGAAGATGTTAAAGTTGCTAATTTGGGATGTTGCTGTTTTAGTCATTATTGTGTTTCCTTGTGTTCCTCACTGTCTCTTCTTTCCTCTTCATGTTGAAACAGGGTTTGTTGAAGGACATAGTTATCTGGCACTCTCAAAACATGGCCAAGGTCAATCTGTTTTCTCCACTGTACTGTTTGTACAGCTGTGGTTAATCATGCAGGCTCTGAAATCTCAGCATTCCTTTGGCTCTCTGGCTGCTTTATGATCACTGTCCCCCCGCAGGCATCTGCACTGAAAGCACTTTGATATTTGGGGAATAGAAATGTTCTTCCAAGACTTCAACTTGTACAGGTGTATGTGAAATATATACTTAATAACAGTGGCTCAAAAGAGCTTACACGGAAGCTTACTGTTGATGCTGATGACTTCCATATGGGATGTATTCTTGTCATAGAAACAAAGAAATTATTCCACCTGCTTTAATATCATATTCTTAGACCAGTGAGTAGAGACATATGTGTTATGTACAGGTATCCTCAAAAGACCCATGCTCCAAGCTTACCCTATATTGTGCATTACCCTTACATAGTCCATGGTAAAGTTACAAACCACTAATAGAGGCATACAACATTTAAAAGGCATTAAGATTAATGTTTCTGTTACTACAGTTTTCTAAACAAGTATTGATTCTCCAGGATTTGTTGGAATAAGTAGATTTTCTTGGAGGATAGATTATAAAACTTCACGGTGACTTCTTAATTGTGAGGTTATAAATGCATGTCAAACCCTTATTAGTTCACTCTCTGGGGCCTTTGTGCCATCACAGAACTATAAAATGTTCAGTCTGTAATGAGCACAGTTTTACTATGATTTCAGTTTTCCAGGTCAGAGCTGATCATATTGCACAGCAGTCAAGAAGAGCAGGACCTGAATTTTGGAGACACCTGATCAATAACAGACTGTGACCAAGTCACAGCATTAGAAGCTTCAAGTGAGGAGGTTTTCAGTCCTCAGCATCTTCAAGGTCGTAATTCATGACACAAAATTGTATTATTAGACTAATACTCTTGACAAAGTTATCTCCGGCTCATTTTGAACGGACAAAGATCTGTAACACTACTGTACTTCATCTACTTGTCTTTAATTCTTTGTTTTGACGCAGCTCTGTATAGGGGCTTCATTAAACCCACCTCATCCCCACCCCGCCCCGAGACCCAGCATAAAAATTCCGGTTTCTGTGCCTGGAGCAACAAAGATTTACATTTCTGCAGAGTGTGAGAAGACTCATATGCCCCCTGTAGCACAGGGGCAGAGGATAAGGCCTGTTAGTACAATGCCAAGATATTGTTCCTAGAGCACCTGGATACAAAAAGGCAGAACTAACTCTGTAACAGTATTTAAACAATGAGGTGAAACCTGTAAGTTCTGGTCAGTGTGATCCTGTGGAGCAAAAGAAATTTGGATGAAAATAGCCACTAGATGTGGGAAGGTATAAAGCTATATAGGAAGGTAGATGGGAGACCACCAACACACTTTGAAGCACAGGTTCTTCAATCTAAATCTGTAACTGCTACCCCCTGCTCCTGACCCCTTGTAAAATGGTTAGCTTAGCTAATGCCAATTCAAAGGGCAAATGGCCATTCTCTGTGACCAAACTGGTCATGTATCAGTCTCCTTCCCTTCCTCATCAGGCCTGGAAAATCCCATGCATCAGACAGAATTCTCCCTATCAGCCTCAAGGTTGCTGGGTGCCAGGCTGACTTCTTCACTCCTCACCAGCCTTGAAAGCCTCAGGCATCCAGCCAGCCAGGTTGTGATGACACCAGCACAGAACATGTCTATAAAATCAAGCAGTTACAACACCTAAGTGGGACTTGGACCACAACTGCTTCTGGAAAGCAAAACCCATGATCTCCCAGTGGTCAGAGACACCTCCACTATCATCTGCTTCCTCCAGTGTCTGAGTGAGTGACTCATATTCTTCTACATGTTTTTATTCTATATTATAATTGTTTTATGGATACTGCAAGCCAAGTATTAAGATTGACCCGTTCTGCAGTGGGTCCAGGTGATCAGGAACTGTAAGCGAAGCTTTGATACCAATTTTGTGCTATGCTGCTCAGAAAATTGTAATATGCTGATTCTGGTTATAAAAATCCTGTTCTATTCTGGTGGCAAAATTTTATGCTATGCTGATCATAAAATTCTGTTTAAAAAAATAAAGCTTTAATTGTAACTACAACTTAGTGCCATCATCATTCTACCCAGGATCCCTGTAGTGCTGGGTGACAAAACACCTTTCACGTAAAATCTCTTCTGGCCCAGCTGGGAATAAATCACCTAGAAGAAGCCCCATACAAATACCCGGTGCAGATATAACTATTTTTTCAGCAGGGGAACCAGATTTATTCTGATATAAGTATATCAAATGGCTCATTCTCCAGTCTAATAAAAAGCAACAGATGGCTCTTCAGCTCTGCCTTGTGAAAGGGGTCTGGTAAGTGGTGTGGCCAGCCACAGAGTCTGACAAAGTCACAGAAGGTCCCTGAGACCAGCAGTACTGGCAGAATGTATGCTCAGGGGGCACTTGTTAATCTCCATTTTCCCCCTGCAATCACCATGGCCTCTCCATATGCACCGGCTGCTCATGTTAGTGTTGCAGAAGCCAAAGGGCTTTGCACTGAAGCATGTAAGAGGGATGGGTATTTAGTGATTCTTTATCCCGCAGAAGAAGGGGAGCTTCATGTTGGGGTTTGGAGTCTGTCACTGGGAGTGGTTAATATGAGATGTGCATGATACCTTATGCAAAGAAGGTTCCCCTAACCTGTCATTTCTTGTGTAGGTGTGTTTTGCCCTGGAGCAACCTTAACTACTTTTTTTAACAGAACTTTTTGGTGGGAATGGTTAGGAAAGCATTTCTCTAACTACCTGAACCTTGTTGTCTTATTTTGGCCCTACCTATACCGCAGCATAAAATATTCTGTACATTGTGAATTCTCAAGACTTGATAGTCATCTCAATGATACCCAATTTAAAGAGAATTACTCTTGATTTACATTCGCATGAATAAGGGTTTTGCATATATAATGTAGTATTTTGCCTCTCTCAGATGTACACGCAAAGACCATTCTCAGACTTTTCTTTCAGAAGGTTAACTGCAGATGAATCAGATTAACTCTTCTGCCAAGAGCCATTATCTCCAAACTGCAGCATTGGAGAGGACCAAGAGGGTGAAGGAGAATATGTATTTGGCACTGCAGGGATCCAGGGAGTCCTGAGGGCTGTAGGAACTGAAGAGCATATGAGACTCTTCAAGGTTCATATAATTCAGATGAGAGACTTAGGTATGCATATAAAAAATTAGATGCATTTCTGCTGTTATGTGATCAGATTTACTGTTTCTGATGAGAGCCGTATCTTCAGGCTACCTCACTTTTCTGACGCCTATAGCCAAAAGAAAAGGGTTTAGGTTTCCTTTATTATTATTATTATTATATTATTATTATTATTGTTTGCAGCTCTTACTGCATCGCATTTTTTTCCAAAACTACAACACACTATAACTTTAGCCCCTACCTTTTCTCTGTTCTGTCACTGTGTCAGGAAAGCCCAGCATTTAATCAACCAAGCCAGTCTGGAGCAGCTAGACATACAAAGGATCATATAATTTCAGTCAGAATTTGCAAAGAGCTCAGACACAGAGAGGGGCATGGGAGAGATGCAGGAGAAAGGTTAATCTATGCACTTCACTTCTACTGCATTAAGGGTGTTGGTGTGATGCAAAATAAAGATATTCTCACCTTGAATTCCTCCAAAGCAATTCTTTTATGTGGTTGCCTCAGCAGAATGAAATCTTTATGAAATAGCCAGCACACCCACCCAGACATAAGCCAGGCACTAACTGTTCATGTTTAGAAACAAACTTTCCCCATGGGTATATTATTCATAGCCAGTCATTTGCCAGTTTTCCCTTGGAAGAGATAAACTAAACATTAGGAATAAAGGCAATGCATAGTTTGGCCTCCTTTTTTTGGTTTTTTTCGAGCTGGATGTTGCAGCGAATCTGTAGGTTCTCTCTGTCCTCTTTTCCACTTGCTCATTTACAAGTAGCTAAATCGATGGTGCATTTCCAAAGTCTTTCTGCTGATCCACTCAAAGGTTGTACCATGGTGTATTAGCACTTGGATCCTGTCACTTACAGGATTCAAATCCCAAATTCAACCAGCAGAAAGACATTCACAGTTTTCAAACATTATTCCAGGAAAAGAGGAAATCATCCTTCAGATCCATCCTGCCACTACCATGGGCATCTCTGTTGCCTGAGAAACAAAACAGGTTGTTGTTATAACAACTAGAGACCAGCTGACCTCCCTCTTCCTTTCGTCAACCAGCTGCAAAACTCCTCAGTCATGTAACAGTCTCAAACTGAACATCTGACCCCAGTTTATGCAATTCCCCTGTGACCATTTCGTAAGCTTTTTGTCACTTCACTTCACTCAATTGTTTGTTGAAAGCATTCTCAGTTACACTGGCTAATTTGACAGTTTTGGTATGACAGAGAGCCCCGTGGCTAAGCCGTCCATCTCCAAGGCAACCTCACAACCTTGCTCTGAGAGTACATCATGTCACGAGATAAAATGAAAACCAAAAGCATAAGCGGAGATAATTCCAGCTCCAACTATCTATAGTGCTATTGCTTTAGCAGAAACTTCAGGAGAGATTCCCAGGCTGGTTATTTAAACACGGGAGGGCAACACAAAGATAGCATTTGTCTCTAAAGCTATACAAGCCATACAGGGGCATGAAGAGTACACTGTGACACTGCCAGGGAACCCAGGGATTTTAAACAGTTTCTACAGAGCTTTATTGAAACAACTGGGGGCAGAAAGATATGGTGATTTCATGTCTGACAAATCACCTGGGTGTTACCTCTGTTCAGCTCCATTACTTGAAGCTGTAGGTGTTGAAGCAGCTTCACTAGTGTGGTCCTTGAGTTGGACCCACCGCCACTCTTCTGTCTGCCCTTCACAAAGTTCGGCTGAGTCAGTGTTAGACTTGGGCTTTTCCAGAGAAGGAAAGATTCATTCTCCTCTCAAGTGCTATTTCAAGGTGGTTGCTGCTGATAGTACTGCAGCAGACCAAAAGGCTCACCAAAGAACATAGTGTAGGAGTGTGACGAAAGTAGGTCATTGCCCAAAGCAGTAGACTTCAGGGATAAAATTAATGAAATAGTTCCAGCCCCCTAGAGTAGTTATTTTCAGTTGGTTTGCCCACTCAGACAGGCAGAGACCGTAGCTGGATCACCCTCTCATGTTCTGTCCTCACAACCATTAGTCTTAAAAAACATTTTTTTTCCATGTGAAGGCTGAGTTACCAAACTTGTCTTAGGATCTGGAGCACAGTCATACATAACCCATCTGCAACATCTCAGTGTGACCTTAAGTCTCTGAGAAAATGTTGTTGGTTTGTTGTTAGTTTGCTGGGGGATTTTGCCGTACCCTAATCCTCATGCCTCCTTTCTGCTACCGTTTACTCCCTCAAAATGTTGCTATCCCACCTTCACACTTGTGGAGGTGCATGTGCCATTCTCTGCAGGCATAAAGAAAACATAACTGGAAGGGGAAGGAGAAAGGTTTAAGTATCAACTAGAAGAAAGGGAAAAATACTGCAAATAACATCTTGCCAAAGTGGCTTAACACTGTCACATTTAAATGGATTGTTTCAGGAAAAAAGAAATCCAACCAGGTCTTATTCACAACATCTCAGTAATCTCAAGCGAGTTGTTGAGTATCTCTCTGCATGTGCAGTGTCACTGAGTCCCACAGAAATCAGTGGAAAACCTAACCTCCACTCCCTAAAATTGGCTCAAATTCTCCACTGCTGGGAAACATTCAAATGCCAGTGCTCTTTCCACTCTCCTGCGACATCAACATAACCAAAACAACTCTGCTTTTTGTCCAAAGAGCTGCCAAGAACAGTGAAATAGCACAGTTAAAAAAAAAGAAAAGTCTGTGTTTCCAAAAGCAGTTTTGTACATCTTCTGAAACAAAAGGCTGTGCCTGAATGTGTGCGGTGATAATACTGACACAAATAATTTAATGTCCTGATTTTGCTACATGGAAAGCAGAAAACTTCTGTGCAGCTGGTAGGGCAGCAATCAAGCTGTTGCACAACTCAATATGCAGATCAGGCCTGAGGAAGTTCTGCTGAGATCCTCTTTGTCCTCTGTTTTTCAAGTGTGATTGAAATCTGTTTTCTCAGATTAGGAAATTGGAGAGAGGTTTTATGTTACACTTCTGAATAATTTTGAGCACTGCATGACAGTCATGTGTTCTCAATATTTGGAAATACAAGTTTTAGCAACTCCTGCTTGGCTGCCTGGAGACTATTTAAAGCTCACTGTCAAGGCTTTACTCCTCTACTATTTGACTTAGGTGGTTTACTGTCCTCCTCAATCTGTTGACAGATTCACCTGGTATTCAAGTTTGCTAAAGGCTGTATTGTTTATTTGTTAAACATAAAGGCCTGAGACAGGGCTGGTGTCCCTGCTCTTTCAGAACTCCCAAATGCTACTTCTGCTAACTTTGAACTCTGAAGCATTCGCATCTCACAGCTGGGCTTATCTGGTTTCTAGCAAGGTGCAAGTTCCACCCAAAATTTCTTCCCTACTCAGGATGTTTACAATCGCTCCTGGAGGCTCTTTCCCTGTGTCAAATCAGATCAACCAATTGACCAACAGATTAAAAAATTATTAAGGGTGGGGAGGAAGGACAGGCACACACGCACACCCACACACAAAGGCTGTGAGCACTCCGCCTTTGTGCTCATATGAGCTTTGTTTCCTTGGGAATCCAGCTACTAAAGCAGGCAACAGCTGTGACAAGAAATGAGATCTAGCAGCAGAGCAGCAAGAGTGATGATTTGCAAACCTTTATGTTTGGGGATTTGCAACACCCATCCCTATTTTAAACACGTAAGAGGAACACATCAGGACGCATGTGTAGGAAAGCATGAATCCAGTGGGGCAAGCAGACTTTTTGTAGCTTATCATCATAAGAACTGGAGCACCATCAAATGCCCGCAGTGTGGGGAGATACTTAAGAGTGTGCATCCATTTCCCTTGCGCTCAATCTTGCCCTATCTCCTGTGAACACTCACGCTGAATCCATAGCAGAGGAAACATAATTTTTACATTTCCAGGCCTGAGCAAACACGGGATGCGAACAACCCGGGTTCAGGAGCGTGCCTCCCCCGTGGCAGCAGCTCCATGTGCTGCCTCTCAGGTTTCTTTTCCAGGTGTCAGGTGGCAGCACCATCAGATGTTTCTGGTGTACGGCCCGTGTCTCCAGTTCCCAGCTCCTGTCTCGGTGTCAGTTCGCATCCTCCCTGGCCTCCCTCACCTGGGCACTAAGGGGAGCATCGTGGCGCTTAGTGCAGCGCTGGCGGCGAGCTCCATTCACCTCGCGTGGAAGGCAAGCACCTTGGCCGCGACACGCGGAGACAGGAGAGGGCAGCGAGACGGGAGAGGACATGGTCTTAAGCTGTGCCAGGGGAGTTTAAGTCGGGCACTGGGAAAACTTTCTCCACAAAACACACTGGGATGGCCTACTGGAAGAGCCCCTGGAGCCGCCCGGCCCCGCCCCCCGCCCCGCACTACATGTCCCGTCGTGCCGCGGGCGCCGAGGCCCCACAGCGGGGTCGCACACTAGCTGCCTATGCAGCCGCCTGATCAGAAGCGCGGCCCGCCCTCGGCGCTCTCCCGATTTCGCGTGCAGCGGCGCCCCAGTCACCCCCAGCTCCGCCGCTGCTCAGCACCGTGTCTCTCGCGGCTCTCTCCACGGGCCGGCGCCCTCCGCCCGCCTGGCGCCTTGCCGTCAGGCACGCGCGGGGCGCCCCGCAGTGGAGCCGGTGTGGCGGGGGGAGCAGCGGGTTGCCGGGGGGACGTGCCGGCGGCGGGATGAGCGGCAAGGAAGGTGATGTGCCTTTCCCGATCCTTTCCTCCCTTCCCTGCCTTTCCCGACCCTTCCCGACCCCCGTGAGACCCAGGCGCAGGGAGCCGGGGCCGGCGGGAGCGGGGCGGGGCTCGGAGGGGACGGAGGTGCCCTTCGGCCGCGCCGCCGGACGGGCACGGGCCCAGGCCGCTCCCTGGGGGTGTCCCCGGCCCTCCCTTCCCGGGCGCCCTGCCCGCCCGCGGGGGCTGTGCCGGACAACGGGGTGTCAGGGATCTGCGTCCTTGGGGGTGAAAAGGCAGTTGTTGCTGCCGCGGGAAGCTGAGTGTGTTTGGCCTGTAAAGCACTTGTGGTAACTATATCCTCCAGTATAGTGTGTGTGGATGTATAAACATATATATGGAATAGATGCATTTCACAGCTCACTTTGCAGCCTGTGTGATGGTTTAGCCCCAGCATCGCAGAGTGGGTCAGGCTGGAAGGCACCACAGAGAGGCATCTGGTCCAACCTCCCCGCTCAAGCAGGGCCAGCCCAGAGCACATGGCACAGGACTGTGCCCAGATGGTTCTTGAATATTTTCAGAGAAGGAGCCTCCACAACATCTCTGGGCAATCTGTGGCAGTGCTTGGTCACCTGCACAGTAAGGAAGTTCTTCCTCATATTACGGTGGAACTTCCTATGCATCAGTTTCTGCCTATTATCTCTTGTCCTATTGCTTGGCACCCCTGAGAGTCACACAGACCTCTCGTCAGCCAGGCGTTAGGGGCAGCAACAAGGAAGCTGTGTCTTTTAATTTTTTATTTTTTTTAATCAAGGTTTAGTTACTGTTATTGCAGCCCTTGTTTTTTGATATCGAAGGTGTTGGTTATTCAACACCTTATGGAACCCCTTCTCTCTATCTGTCTTCCCCTCCCACTTCAGGAGGGCAGCTTTTTCCTGTAGGTCATAATGATGTTCCCAACTTTTGGTATACTGCCATGAGTTTAATTCTCTGCACTATTTCAGGGGATGCATTTGTAATGTTTTTCATTGCTACAGGAAAAGCAAAACCCTGAACATATATCCTAACAGAGGAGAAAGAAAAAATGATTTTCAGTTTCTTCTTTTAGGAAGTAGCTACACCCACTTCTAGTTTTGGTTTGGGATAATAAACAGTTAAATGGAAACATTTTAAAGTCCAGTGTTCTCCTGTAACTTTTAAGTAGCTTCCTTTTTTTCTTCTTTTAAGGAAATTGAAAAAACTACATATTAAAAAAGTACGCCTGTATGCCAGTTTGCCAGATTTTGGCCTCTGTTATGAACACAAAGTGTCCAGCTGTCACAAAAGGAGGGAGTGAGAGGGAGGAATGGTTAATGCATGAGTGACACAATGAGTCAGTCCAAAGTGAAGGCAGGACAAAACGAAGAAAAAGTATAAGGTGCAAATCAGAAGTAAAACATAGTCCAAAAGAGATGAGTTCTGGGTGTGGGTTTGAAAAGGAGATCTAAGGAAGAGGCACACAAAGCCAGTTGAAGGGAACAGTCATGCTAGCATGAATAGAGAAGAAACTGGGTAATGGGAAGAGTGTAAGGACCTAGGAAGCTACAGTGCAGGAGTTAAACCTGCATATCTGAGTAGTGGTAGTCTGCTTAAATTATACCTTGCTTCTTTTTCTGGTTACTGAAAACCCATGACATAATTAATTACAGTAATAAAAACTTGCAGTATATTGACTCCTTTCAAGCTGAATAAAAAAAAAGAAAGGAAAAAACCACGTCTAACCCGGTAGGCTCTTGTTTACACAAGCATTTGCATGCAGCCATTTCTTTGCAGAAAGAAAACATAAAAGGTTGTGAAAACCATACAAAAAAAAAGTAATTAGAGTTCTGCTACTCTCGATCGTTGAAATTGGTAAGGTTTTTTTTTCTGATTTTCACTAGTAGTGTAGTAGAAAAAGTGACATGATAACATGAAGCTGTCATCAGTTAATAGCAATGTTCATCCAGTTACCTTGTTCTATTGTGTAAAATATGGAGTGCTCTGAAGACAACATTCTGGTGCTGACTGTGCTCTAGGAAAACTACTTTACTTTTAAATGTATTTTTTGTGTGTATCTTCTATTAATAGGATCTGGTGGGTTCAGAAAACGCAAGCATGACAATTTTCCACATGGTCAAAGAAGAGAGGAGAAAGAGAATGTTAATCCATCTTCAGCTTTGATGAAGTCTTTTAAATGTAAGTAAACATTTGGAAAAACAGATTATAAAACCTTGGTGTAGAAATTGCTAGGAAATTATCAGTATTTAATGATGGAATAAACCATCACTCTCTGAGGGACTCATGATCAGCTTAGTGTTGTGCTTTTTGTGCAGTGAAGTCCTCAGAGCAGGATTTTGCGTAGCTCCCCCTGATTCATGACCTGCTCCTGTTTCCATCTCATCTTCTGTTCTCCTGCCTCACCCCACTTCTGCTGAACCTGATGCTGAGCAAACTGCACAAGTGGTCAGCCAGGCAAAAGGTGACCGGGCTCTTTGGTGGCCGAAAACTGTAGGAGCTGCAGAGGTGTAATGCAAAATCTGAGCATTACAGGGGCAAGAGGAGGAGATGGTGACCTTGGGGAAACTGAGGAGGCTGCTGACCTTGGCTCTGGTGCATAGATGACTAAACTTACTTTTATGTAAATATGAATGCATTGTTTTGTGAGTTGCTGTTTGTTTATACCTGTGCTTTTTAAAAATAAGAGTTGAATTAATACAGACCTGTGTGTAGGTGCTTCAGTTTGAGTGCCTTTTAAAAATTAACTTATATTTGAGTTTCTTTAACTAAGGAGTTGTAAACTTCCCTTTAGCAGTTTTTCACAAAACCAGATTTAAACACCAGTACACTTAAATTTCTCATTAGACTAGTCCTAAGAGGGCAAAGTTGGCCTTCAGAAATGACAGTGCCTTGACAGAAGAAGGAGGGAGATTTGATATGGAGAACAGATTAATTCTTGGTGTAAAAATTTCCCCATTTCACATATTTTTTTATGAAGCTTAGGAGAGTGAAGAAATACAAGCTGTCTGGCTGTTACAGATGGTAATTTCAATGTCATATAATTTCCTTGCTTTTTTTAAAACAGGTATTTAGATTTTTCTGTGTAAATCAGCTTGGCAGATGATTAACTGTGACCCCTGACCTTTGCCCAGAGAAGTTGTGAATGCCCCATCTGTGGAAGTGTTCAAGGCCAGGTTGAATGGGGCTTTGAGCAACCTGTCCAGTGGAAAGTGTTCCTGCCCGTGGAAACACTTGTTTCCTTCCTTTTCCATGAGATCCAGTCAGCAGTGTTTGGTTAATTTCAGAAAGGGTTTAGGGGACACAGTTTGTCCAGCTTTTCAAAGATCTACTCTTTGTATTGCACTAGTGTTTATAAGTCCCAGACAGAGACATGTGTGGTCTTTGTCTCCATGTAAGGCACAAGCATTAGGAAAAGGCATACTCCAGATGGTTTACAATTGAGCGAACTGTGCAAGGTGAACCAGAGTTGTGCATTATTTCTTTGTATATTGTCTGAATCTAAACAACTTAATCATAGAACCATAGAATGTACTGAATTGGAAGGGACCCATCAGGTTCGTGGCATCCAACTCATGGTGCTGCACGGAACACCCCAAAAGTCACACCATGTGCCTGCAAGTGTTGTCCAAATACCTCTTAACTCTCTCAGGCTTGGTGCTGTGAGCACTTCCCTGGGGAGCCTGTGCCAATGCCCAGCCACTCTCTGGGTAACCTAAACCTCCCCTGACTCAGCTTCATGCCATTCCCTCAGGTCCTGTCTCTCGTCACAAGAGTGAAGAGATCAGTGTTTGCCCCTTCTCTTCCCCTCACAAGGAAGTTGTAACTGCAGTGAGGTCTTCCCTCAGTCTCTTCTCCAGGCTGAACAGACCAAGTGCCCTCAGTTGCTCCTCACATGGCTTCCCCTCAAGGCCCTTCACCATCTTCAATGCCCTCCTTTGGACACTCTCTAACAGCTTAATATCTTTCCTATACTGCAGTGCCCAAACTGCCCACAATATTCAAGGTGAGGCTGCCCTAGTGCAGAGCAGAGTGGGACAATCCCCTCCCTTGACTGGTTGGTGATGCTTTGCCTGATGCCGACCCTGGACATGGTTGGCTCTCCTGCTGCCAGGGCACTGCTGACTCATATTCAACTTGCCATCCACCAGAACCCCCAGCTCCCTTTCTTGGTGCTGCTCTTCAACATCTTGTTTTGCAGTCTATACACACAACCAGGGGTGCCCCATTAATGTGTGGCCTTAAATGGGTATAGACATTTTGCTGTTTTTAACCTCTGACAAAAAGCTGTGCTTGAATTGGCCTATTGGCACCAAAGATTTCTAAAAAAGTAATGAGAAATTGTCTTCTGTAATAATCATAGTATCACAGAATGATTTAGTTAATGAAAAACCAAGGAGTTACTCCTTTGTTTGGTAATACATTTTAAATATGACAGCTCAGTGATACAGAGAGTGGATTGTATCTTGGTTTGTAAGGTGAAGATTACTTAAGTGTCATTTTTAATGGTCTGATTCTGTACCACCAAAATTATCAATAGAGTCTGAATCTTTGCTTTCAGTGATAGATTAGACATGATAGTGGGATTTGTGGAGGAAATGTCTGAATGGTCTTGATATATTAGTCTGGAGAACCCCCCAAGTTCTAATCCTTCTCAATTTTAGGCAGTAGCACAGTACAATAGGTTTTCTTGCATCCTATTAGGCTAAAGATTACTCTATTTGTCTGTATTACTTCAGGTCAGAAAGCACTTCATAACAGTCCCTAACAAGCTTAAAATCTAACATAAAAGTCTAAAAGCCACAATTGTTCAGAAGAAAGTGGGGGCATTGCTAATATTGTAGATCTTCAGAATAGTGAATTTCCTGGTATATGACATTTGTAAATGGTCATTGTAAATGTCATATGGTATCCTATGAACAGAAGTCTCAGTCACACTTCCTCAAGTTCCTGTCACTGTGATCTGAGGGAAAATTTCTTCTTGATGATAATTCAGGGGTGGAATTTACTCTCAGAATTTGGAAGAGATACACCAAACAGACATGTGTAAGAATTGGAAGATTAGGAGGAGCATTTGTGACTTATCTTAGAGTTTCAGAGTAAGGCTGGGGAGAACAGAACAAAATAAGAGGGATCAAGTTTTTATCAAGGTGATGAAATAGTTATCTTTGTAGCTTCATCTAAACTTTGCTTGCCTATGAACTATATTTTTTAAAGGATATTCACTTGTCAGACCCTTTAAAACTGTAACATCTTTGTTTATTTTCTGCGTTTTCTTTCACAGACACTTTTACGTCTCAGAAACCTAGGTAGGGAATATGTTAGATTTCTTCTAAGTATCTATTAATGATTTATTTAGTGAAATAATGGCCTATAAAATGTTAATGGTATCTCTGAAACATTTATAATATTTGACTGTGATAACCAGATACATGTCCTCTCTTCTCTGTCTTCATTGTAGTTATAAAGAATTAACATCAGCAAGTCAGGAATCTTATTTTAAATAATTGATCTCACTTTGTTTTAGTATTTCTAAACCTTAGGAATAGTAAAATACCTGACTTTTGGCCAAGTTTAGCTGGAGTATGAAATGCAGACCTTCTTATAACTAAATGGTGCATTTTGAACAATATGTGTGCCTTAGATGCCTTTTATTTGTTTTGTTTTAGAGAATGGTGAATATTATTTAGAAATGATTGTAAGGTTTTATTTTTCTATTTATCTTGCTGGATTTGGGTGAAATTTTAAGTCCTTTTCCTGAACAGCAATATTGCAGAATAGATTTTGCTAGCAAAACCAAGTATTTCACCTTAAAACTGTTTAGGCTGCCTTAAAGCATCATCAGGATTGATGTCTATTTAAACCTGACTTACTAAACAAAGGTAGTATTAATGATGAATTTTGCAGTTCTGGCAGGTGGTGGGCAGTGGTGGCCTCTGCAGCCATGCTGCCCACCTTGGGGAAGGCACCCGGGGACAAGCCTGGTGGGGCAGAGGCTCATAAGCAGTTACTGCAGCACAGGCACTTTGCTGTTTCCCTGCACTGTGTTCCTGTGATAACTGTGCTTGTTGCTGCAATGATTGACTCCACAGCATTCCAGCTGGAGCTTGACACCAGGCATGATAAATATGAACGGCTCGTGAAGCTCAGTCGTGATATAACTATCGAAAGCAAAAGAACGATATTTCTGCTCCACAGGTTTACCAGGTGAGTCACTCCAAGCATGACAACGGTGGTAGAAACCCAAAAGCTACCTTGCCATGTTGTCTGTGTTTGTGATTAACAGCTGCAATGTTCTGTTGAGAGGAATTTAATTAACTTCCCATAAACATCCTTTACGGTGGATGTGAGCTAATTAATGGACACTCCAGTTAGAAAGTTTAAAGATGATGCTTCAAGTTTCTCGGTTTGTTTTATCGGTGTGTTAGATCAGATCAGAGCAGTAGAGTGCAGAGCAGATGAAAGTTTTCCAGCTTTCAGCAGCCTGTGAGAGAAGAGTATGCACTCTTCCTTCAGGTTAGTTGTCCAGGCAATTAAGTCACCATTTTGGTTGTTGCAGCTGCACCCGAGGTTATCCATGCAAAGAGGACATGACCTGGGATCTGTTTATGTAAATCCTACAACTGGGTAGGCTTTTATATGAAGTTTTGAGCTTCTATATATTTTGTGTTCTCATGAGCCTTCAAGCAATCTGGAAGCCACAGACAAACTAGAACAACAGGAAAATTTGAAGCTTTGCATAACCAGTTGTATAAAATGTTTGCCATATATGACAAACAGTGGTCTTGCATGTTATAGCTATAACTTCTCTCTCTGTTTCTTTTTTTTTTAAATTTAATTTATTTTTTGTTACCTATTAATGCTTTTTTGCTGAAGTAGTAACTATTTATAGTTACCATAGTAGTAACAGTTAAAAATAGCGTTTATGAAGTTGCTCTTTCTTTAATTTGTTTTTTTTCTGCAAAGAGGTATTGTGATAATTCCAGTAATCACTACAGCCTTGACTGTAAATAGCTACTCCCACAGCTGGGGCTAGGTAGCTGGGAACTTGCAGAGGAAAGAAAACAACAAAAAACTCCTCATTACTCCGAATTTTAGATTCCTATTTTGTAACACGTTCCTGGTTTTGTGACAGTGGAAGGTTTTCATGCTGTATTTTGTATTTCCTTCTCTTTTGCTTTTTGCAGTTATTGCGGCTTTAATCTCAGTAAACTTCAATGTTTGCTTTTAAATGTTTTCTCAAGACCAGTCTATCAGTAGTTCCTTTAAGAGACTGTAAACTAATATGCCATATGGATTATCTGGGGGAAGGGGAAGGGAAAGTTTAAAGGAAATTAAATAAACTAAACTTTAAATGCCAAGTATATATTGTGGTTGTAGATCAGACATTTCTGCTGTTCCTAAACAGCATAGTCCATAACTACTTCCTGGAAAAAAAAAATCACATGTAGAAGTACATAATGTATTACATTTTGCAATACTGCCAAGTATTGCAAAATATTGATTTTTTTTTTTTTTGAGGTTGAAGGACTTCTGTAAATATGCTAGTTTTCTGGAATATTTTCTGAAGCCTTTCTCCTGTTTCTTACTTAAGCAATGATTACAATTCTAGTCTGGAATAAACATCTGAAATAAACTAGAACTGTCTGGCTGGTTGATTATTTTCCTAGTAAAAATCAACAGAATTTGAATAGGTGTCAATGAAAGTTAAACTGTTTCTCATTCCAATATAAGCTATGCTTTTTCTTTAAGCCATTAGAAATGTATTGACTAGTAAAAGAAAATGTGTAATGTTTTTTAACTGTTTGCACGTGTTCTGAAAAGTTCTCTTTCAGTTTCTATTTTATGATTGCAGTGCTCCCAATGGGGAAGAAATACTAAATGAATCTGAAGTCAAGCTAGATGCTGTCCGACGGAAGATCAAGCAGGTTGCGCAAGAACTGATTGGAGAAGATATGTATCAGTTCCACAGAGCTATATCTCCAGGTAAATTATTTTAAAATAGGGCAAGTGTGCTATGTAGAACTGAGCTCAGTTTCTCTTTATGTAGTAATATTTCCCCTTCATGCTCCAGGTTTGAATTTGTTACATTTCTTTGATTATAGATCAGGACTAATATTTGTTACTAGCAAAGTTAGCTCTGGTATTTGAGAGGCTCTTGTCCTACAGTCTTCTTTTCAGCACAGTTTCGAGGAAGATTTAAATGGAAGACTACCACTGGAAGAATTTGGACCCTGATCTAAACTGCAGTTGGGAGTAGTTCTAGCAAATGTATTGGCTGGTCTTTGACTTAGAGGTGTATGTGTAGCACACTCATTTACCCCATTTTGATGAGAGTTTATGAGTTAAAATGAATTAAAATCCTTAGATTAGCATTTTCTTTCTTAAAAAGACTCAGAATGCGCTTCTGCCTCTCTGTTACAAGCAGTAAATCAGTTTATATGTTTCAATCACATCTTTTTCTGCCCCTCTCTGTAAACAGCAGTCTTACTAACATTCTTGAGGTATTAAGTCACAGTGCTTTCATGACTCTTTCTGTCAAATCATATTTCTTTGCTGAATCTTTGCTGACAATTTGAATCTTACCTAAAATTGGTATGCCTTGTTTGTGGCAAGTTATGAGTAAAATACGTAACTACTTCTTTGACATCATGGTCATGGCATAAAAGTGTCTTGTGCTAATTGATCTCGGTTTTAACATATTGGGAATTGTCTATATGTTTCTTTATTTAGGCAAGACTTCTTCAGCAGAGAAGAACTGAATTATTTATTTAAAAATGTCCATAAGATTGATTTGATAAACCAGCATCAAATATGTGTATGTAATTTACAAGACAAACAGTGCACAGGTTAACTTGTACTCATGTCTTTCACAAACTTAAGTTTGTTAGGAATGAGACAGGTCTTCAGTGAAAGCTCAGTTTAGCAATTTGGAACCAGAAGGAGCTTGCCTGGATAGTGTTCGATGGCTCTAATTAATTCCACAGGCCTCTTACCTGTGATGCATTGGATTGTTCAAATTAAATACAAGTAGTTTTTCCTGAAGAGCCACTTTATCTATACATGCCTTAGTGCTATTTGTGGCTAAGTATTGTAATGACACAATGAAAAGAGATAATTCAAAACACTGACACTACAGATGATTTCAAATGGTGAACAATACTGGTCTAAGTGTTATTATGATATCTTGACATGATGAAAATGTGTTTTGATTTTCATTTTAAGTACCGCTTATAAAAGCGGAAAATGCTTGCATTTGGTTGTATGAGCAAAAGTTTCTGAAAGTTTTATTGAGATTTGTAAACCTTTTCTGAATAACCCCTGAAGTTTGTAGTCCTATGTAAGTCATATAATGGTGTCTGGAACAGCAGCGTTTGAGGACTGCTACCTCACGAATCTATGTGAGACTACATGGTGCAAGCTACCAGCCATGCCATGTGAGCAAGATTCTTACAGGGTAACCAGTTACTCTGCATCAGTTGCTTCACCTAAACTGTCTCTATTTTTTTTTATAAGTGTCTTTGTGTGGGAAGTTCAAAGAGACTTACCTACCTCTAGTTTTACTGAGGAGCAGCTTTCCTGGAATTAGCTTGCATTCATCTCAGACATAGTAGAGTACACCTACATCGCAGACATATGAAAGCTTACTGAATGATAACTTCTGTTTGTACCTGTGTTCTTATAAAACAAGTGAACCAACCTCATTCTTGTTTTCTAGTTCCAGATTCTCTCTTCTGAGTAAAAAAAAAAAAATCCTATTTTTTTCTTAAAAATACATATTTTCAAACCTCAAAAGTTAGATTTCTTTTTTATATGACAGATATGTAAACTTTAGTTAGCCAAAGCAACTGAAAAATAAAGAAATTGATAAAAAGAAATTTTATTCAGGTTTCTTTGTGAGTTTGGTAAATACTCATAGACAGTCAGCTACACTGGTTCACCTGCGTAATCTATTTCTGACTTGTATGAATGTACTTGTTAATACTTGAATGAACCTGAATAAACTCTTCAGAAAAAGACCTGAAAATATGCTATCAGAAACAGTTCAGAATTTTAAAACTATTTTCTGGTGTTGTAAATCTCAGCCTCTTAAAATGACTAAGATCTATTTGTCCATTTTAGAGCAGGACAAGTTATTGTAAGGGAGGTTAGTAGTAGAAGTAGTTAGCAGAGGAGGTTAGAGGCCTTCTGCATGTGTGTGATGTCTCAATGCCTCCACAACTGCAAAACTTTTAGAATAGAATAGGGAAATTCAGATAGAAGGGACCTACAATGATCATCCAGTTCAGCTGCCTGGCCATATCATGGCTGAGCTAAAGTTAAAGGGCATTGTCCAGATGCCTCTTTTAAACACTACCAGGCATGGGGCATTGATCACCTTTCTATAAAGCTTGTTTCTGTACCATCTTGATAAAGAAATGCCCTTGATGGATGCAGTTTAGAGCCATTCCCTTGTGTCCTGTCACTGGATACCAGGGGAAGAAGATCACCACTAGTCTCTCCAATTCCCCTCAGGAAGCTCTAGAGAGCAATGAGGTCACCCCTCAGCTTTGTCATCTCCAAACTGGACAAGCGCAAATTCCATAGAACATTCCTTCCAACCCTTTCACCAGCTTTGTTGCCTTTCCCTTGTTGCCTTCAGGGACCTTCACATCCTTCTTAAATTGTGACACCCAGAACTGCACACAGTTTCATATACAGTAGCACATCCCTAACACTTACATGGGACTTGGAGTGAGAGTGTCATAGAATTAAAGAATTTTCTGACTACAGTATTAAGAAAAGAGAATGAATCTTACTGACCTTTCTAGGTAAAATGAAAAAGAAGGCGAAAAGGTATTAGTGCGCTAAATAGTAACGGGAAGAAGTAGATGGTGCTGTCCATCTTTCCAGAAATCAGGTGTTCAGTCTTCCAAATACCTGAACTTTGCAGGTTTTTTGGGCAGAACTAAAAGATAGAAATACACAGTCCCCATTGCATTTCTGGGTTTAGAACCAGAAATGGCTGTAGTTCTACTTTTTTCCTCTCTTCAGATTACATAAATGTCATCATCATAAATGCCCTTCATCATTTGTATAATACTGTTTGGCCCTGAGATCTCCCTGTTGTTTCTGTAATTAGGTATTTTTGCCTCGTTAAGAAGACTATTTATAAAATCCAACTGAAATAAGTTGCCTTTTTTCTATTTCTGTAGATCATCTACTTAAATTCTAGCTTTTCTACATATGCTCCTCTGTGAGGGAAGTTTGTGCCAGCTGGTGCCCATGTTTTGTAAGGGCATGCACTAGAACGTAGGCTTGTGTCACTGAGAAGACAGGGAATGCTTTTAGGCATTGTGTAAATGAGCCTGGGCGTATAACAAGTATGAAATGCAAACTTAGACCTTTCCACTTACCTTGTTCATTAAACCCTCTGCTCTCCAGTTAGTCATTACGATGGCAGTAAAAGGAATATGCAGCATTAAAGACTTGTAATCTTGATTGTGCTGAAGCTAGGATCAAGATGATATTAGAGATGGGAAGATGCTTGACGTCAGGATTATGAAGCTGAGAGAAAACCTGGAAACAAGAAGAACGAGGGGACAGTTAGATGAAGAGAAACTGTGAAAGGGAATGCTTTATTCCCCCTGCCCACCACTGTTTATGAAGAACAGTAGTTGGGGGGAAACAGTGATAAGAATGTTGCTTTTAGTTTTGGTTTTAAGTCTAGTGTTCTTCAATTGTTGCTTTGCTTTTTTTTCAGTGGAAAAAGCTTACATGCCTTTTTGAAAATAAGCATAGCTAAGAAAAGTTAGATCTTTTGTCATTATATATTTCCTAGCTCTGTAAGTCTTGACCTTCCTTTAACCCCTAGTTTTCAATTCTGATTTTGTATTTTGAAGAAATTCTGGAGAACTAGTTAAAAGCTTCTTAGGAACAAAAACATTGCCATTAAACTTCTTTTTTCTTCAAAAAAGAATAAAGAAACGCCTATGTCCCATATCTCAAAAGCAGCATGTCTAATTAACCTCAAACTTCCTAAAAATATTCTCCTTTGTCTTGAAACCAAACATGAGACATCCTCCTGTTCCCCACCCTACCTCTCACAGAAAGAGTAAAGGGTTCAAAACGGGGCTTATAATGAAAACCGTTGTAGCAGCCTTAACTGGGGAATCATGACTGACAGCGTAATAAAGCTGCCTAATACATATTTTATTCAGTATAATAACTGTTAGCCTATAAATAGAAGAGTGCTATGAGTATTATGCTTGGGAATATTGTTTGCCACTTGTAATTGTTAAATGCTTTTTTTGGGGTCACTCCAAGCAGTTGTTCTTTTGACTTGAAGATAAAACAATTCTGGCAGAGCACTAAAGGAGTTTCATGCTTTCCCTCATTAAGAATAGTGCTAATGGCATGCAGGACGTTTCCCCAAAGGACACTTGCATGAGCTCAAACACTGAGTATAGCACTAATTGAACAACAACAAAAACTGATGACTGTTTTCTACACGTTTCTTAACAGTACAGATTGTCCCAGGGGATGATTAAACAAGCAAACAAAGAGATACTGAAATAATGAAGTCTTTTTTTAATGCAGAGCTCTTCATTTGTTATGTTAGAGTGTTCTGCTTTGTTGATATTTTTAAAGCTTTACTATTTGAAATATAGAATTCCTGCTCCTTTGCCCCACTTTACAGTGTATACCTTATATATCCTGTGAGGAAATGTGTACTGTTTCTTTAAAATTGTTGAGAGACACTGTGCAAGAAAAGGACTGAAAAAGATTGTATGAATTTATGAAAGGGAGGAAGACATTTTTCAGGATTTTTTTATTTGTGTATATATGTGTTTAAGCATTTAGATATACAGATTTAACTCTCAACTACTAAGGGAAGTATCAGCAATATACAGGAAAGATCTGTATGAAACTTAAAGACAAGAAAGAAGTGCTCTGCAACATGTGTAGGGTCCTGCACTTGGGTAACAACAACCCTATGCAATGCTACAGGCTGGCAGAAGAGTGGCTTAAAAGCTGCCTTGTGGAAAAGGACCTGGGGCTGCTGGTTGACAGCAGGTGAACATGATCCAGCAGTGTGCCCAGGTGGCCAAGAAGGCCAATGGCATCCTGGCCTGTGTCAGGAATAGTGTGTGCAGCAGGACCAGGGCAGTGATCGTGCCCCTGTACTTGGCACTGGTGATGTTGCACCTTGAGTGCTGTGTCCGGTTTTGGGCCCCTCACTAGAAGAAAGTCATTGAGGTGCTGGAGCATGTCCAGAGAAGGGCAATGAGGCTGGTGAAGGGTTTGGAGCAGAAGCCCAATGAGCAGCTGAGGGAGCTGGGAGTGCTCAGCCTAGAGGAAAGGAGGTTCAGGAGGGACCCTGTAATTTTCTACAACAACCTGAAAGTCAGTTGTAGCCAGGTGTGGGGCAGTCTCTTCTCCAAAGTAACAACCAATAGGACAAGAGGAAACAGCCTCAAGTCACACCAGGGGAGGTTTAGATTGGATATTAGGAAAAATTTCAACACAGGACGGGCTGTCAAACATTGGAACAGGCTGCCCAGGCAAGTGGTGGTGTCATCATTCTTGGAGGTATTTAAAATACATGTAGATGTGGTGCTTATGCACCTGGTTTAGTGGGGGACTTGGCAGTGCTGCTTTAAGTGATTGGACTTGATGATCCTAAAAGTCTTTTACAAACTAAACTAATTCATGATTCTGTGTTAGGATTTATGGAATTATTCTAAGCATGTTCTAAATCTACACTGCATAAATACAAAACTTGTGTAATGCAAAGGGAAAATTAAGGACTCCTTGACTGCTCGATAGATTGACACTGTGTGAGGTTGAAGAGAGAACATTTTTAACATGATTTTGTTAAATTAAATCTCGAGCTATTTGAAGATTTACTCACTTTTTTGTCCCTTAAGACAAAATTTTGAATGAGGAGTCTGTAATTCTTCTGGAGCTTCTTAAGTAGTGTGATATCGAGTGATGATAGTAGATGCAACTAGAGCACTGTTGGCTGACCTTTGTTTGCTGTGTGCCTGTGCTAGCAGCAGTGGCGAGTGGTGTTCTGTGCACAGAGAAGCTCATTAGCTGTTTATCATGTCTGCACTTGCTCTCAATAGGATTAGATGACGAGGCTGTAAAATGTCAGCACCTTGTCAAAACTATTGCTCTGTGACTGCTTCTGCTGCTGATGATGCAGGAAATTCTGTGTAAAAGTTCAGCACTGACGCAGTCTAACACATAATTTATCTTGCGCAGGCACTGTTTGTGTTCTGAGAGAATGATATAATGGAGCTTATTTCTGTCTCCTGCCTTATGCCATTTAGAGTCACTTTCGGCAGGTAAGCATATTGCAACAAACTGCATTGCTGGATTGGACAAAGCCAGTTGAGGCTGTGTGAATGTAAAGGAAGTACTTTAATTGCACTAGAATGACACTTTTTAACTGCAGTATATGAACCACCGGACATGATCCTATAAGAAATGTTATGGAGATGAGTGTGGTCCAAGCAGGCCAGATTTAGATTACTGATGATTTAAGTAACAAGGTTTTTTTGAATATTGTATCGAGGATTTGAATTAGAATGCAAGCTAAAGGAACTATCCACATAACGGTTTCTGTGTTGCTGTTTTTTTTCCTTAACTTTTTAACTCAAAATATGGAAAGAACATCTCATACTCAAGTCGTGCTAGCTACCTTTCTGTTTGTAGACACATGTATTTCTGAAATAATAGAAAGGTACCTAATGTCAGGGATATAATACCAATGAACTGTTCTGCACATGGGGAACAGTAGAAGTAGGGCACGTGTTTTTCCTTAAGAAAGCTTAAAAATTGTAATTAGAATAGGTGACATATTGAATCATAAGTTGATGATACAAAGGCAAAGCTTCTTACTACATGGGGAAGGTATTATGAATTGTGAATGTCTCACCCAGCATAAAACCTGAATACACCTAAAACTTGAAAGGAATGCTATCCGTGGAGGAAGCAATCAGGTTTATGCAAGATGGTGGGAAAACATAATAACACAGGAACAGGATGTAACTGAAGAATTAATCTATTTGCTGTTGTAGGTGAGAGGTAAAATGCCAGAAATGGAAACAAAGTTTCCTGATTATACTGGACAACTAACAGAATTTGCAGTGAAAAAGCTAATGCTTATCAGATACAATTCTGTTAATTCTTTCTGTTTTGTTAATTACTCTATTTCTCTGAACTCACATCCTCAAATCTGCCAACAAGCTTGGTCAAACTGATTTTCTTCACCTCTCAAGTTGCTGATTTGAAAGTTGGTATCTTCAGCTTGTTGCATTTTATTAGTCTTTCATATTTTTGGTTCATGCCTTTTTTTCTAGGTTCTTTCAGGGAAAGGGAAAAGTCAGCAAAAGCAAAGCCTCTCATTCTGCTACAGATTTTGTATATCAATATATAAAACTTAAACCTGGGAAAATGAGTGCAAATTCAGACATGACCAAACAAGGCATGCACTATATGAGAATTCATTATCAGCTGATCCCTGAATGAGATGTCAATTCAGCAGGAGCCATTTGGGGCAGCATAAGACCTTAAGAGAAACTATGTCCAGTTTTTTAAAGATGCGTGCTGTGGTTCAGCATGATCACAAAGGTTGTCTTTCCTAGTTTTAACTTAAGACCTAACTATTCTAAAGTCCTGCTATACTATTATGGCAAATACTGCAGTTATTCACATGGCAGTCTGAAATTAGTGATATTGTTTGTCTTTTAATTCAGTTTCATAACTAGCAAAAGGCTGAAGACCTCGTGCTCTGGCTCAGGAATATTTTTCGACGTTGCAGCTGTTGACATTAGTCATTCACAGACTAGATCTCTCCAGCCTTTACAGGAACCAAGTGCAGCTGGAACATAAGAGAAGTTCAAGAAAAATCTATGGAGTTTTTTTGTTTGTTTATTTAAAATCACACAGGAGAATGTGTCATAGAGGAACTCCATTCCAAGAAACAAGTAGTATAGCACCCTGTGATTTGGTTTTTGTTTTGCAGTCATTTAGTGAGAAATAGGGGTAGGTGAGTTGATGCACATTTATACCATCTCACCAGAACCTGAATTTATGAGGATGAATGGTCACTACTGGTACTTCTGATGTGCTCGTGAGTTGGGTCTGTTGCATGGAAACAACATAATCTTAAGGAGAACTTTCACTGTGGTTTGCACTGCAGAAGCTGTGTTGTGTTAGGTGCTCTTCCTTCTTTGATCATTGAACATCCTGGCTGAGTCAGAGCTTCCTTTCTTTGGTATCTTGAACATTTGCCCTCAAGGCTGTTAGTGCTGTAAAGTTTGCTGTCTAAATGAATGACTTTTAAAACTCTCTATTAATTATCAAGGCAATTGGTGGTAGTCAAAGAGGTCAGGAAGACTACTTGTCACAGAAATAGTTTGTAGTTTTTTGTTTATTTTATTAAGAACTCACGTAGAACATTGGCTGCTCTTCAGAATTTCTACATTTGGGGCTGGTTAGTGGGGTGTGAAAAACAAAACCCCAAACTTCAGAACAAAACCCATGATTACAAAACTAACCAGGGTACATCCCTCAGATCTTCAAGTAGAAGCAAAATTAAAGTTTGTGAATTTCTCACCTATAATTTGTCATCTGCAAAAAAGCCTAGCATTGGTCATATGTTCACGTGTTTTTAATAATAATGTAAAAAAGCCTTGATTAACCTGTTCTCTGCAACAAAAGATTAAAATATTCTTTGCAGTTCTCTGAAGGATTTTTGTTCCTGTTTGGGGAAATAATTTAACTCTTGCAGGCACCTGTCTCTAGTTAATAGGGAACCTATATTTCTTTCTGTAGTTGTTGGGAAAACAAACTAATCTTGGGATTATCTTTTCCCTAAAGCTGCTGTATATTCAACTTTAAACAAAACGCAAACAATATTAACACTTCAGTATCTGAAATACATACCTTCAACACATGCAGCTAGAATTGAACAGAACTTTTTGGTGATCATAGTTGTCAAATAGCAATTGTCTAATTATAAAAACATTTAGAGCTTAATACGAGAAATTTGCATGAATGTAATTATTAACATAATACTAAAATTACTCAACTTTTGAATTATTACTCAGTGAATAGAAACAGATTTTCCCCCAAAATTTCTAAGCTTGTACAGACTCCTTTTTAATACTTACTATTTGTATTTTTAGTACTGTTTTATAAAATCCATCCCTGAGTGGAGTTACTCTTTTAAGCCATTTTCACAACAGGATGTCCAGAGCATGCCTGTCTCCAAGTAGGGCTGGCTTTATTCTGTTTCAGTGTACTGTTATAAAATTAACCTTTGACTTCATGCTCACAATCAACAAAGCAGTTTGATTGTTTCACAGCCTCTGTTTTAATTTAGTTACTTCAGTTTTTATAGCTTCTGTCTGAAAAGAGACCCGTGAATCTAAGGAATCATGGTCAAGTATGCAAAGAACTTAAAAGGAAAAGACTAAGGCGTGAATTTTCAGTTTCATCTTAATAGGACACTGAATAATTTTTTATTAATATTTTAAAATTTACTGTGTGTACTTGTTTTGATTGATGATGTACCTGTTAATTATTTGCTAATTTCGCTAGTTCTCCCCTTCATGGATCAATATGCTTGGAGAAGTGGGTTCCTTAAGTCTACCATCCTCCCCATAGTCTGCAGAGCTTAGTAATAAGGGCTCTCTGCTTTAAGTTTGGTTTGAGATTTCCACAAGAATATGCCTTTTTTCTTTTATTTTCTGGGTTATGTCAGTTTTGGTGTTGGGGGATTTTTTTGTTGTTGCCTTTTTTTTTTTTTTGAGAGAGAGAGAGAGACAGGAAGAAGGATATTTGTTTCTGTGTTTGGTTTTGTTGTTTTTTTTTAATGAAGACTTGCCAGCCTAAACATGATGATAAGGTAGAGCCATGGCTGTGCTGTTTTGATTTTGTAATGAATTAGCAAGTAGGTAGTTTCACATGACTCACCTTATAAGTAATAGTGCCCCACCCTTCATACACTGATCCTGGAAGAAACTCTCTATCTTCCTACCATCTTTCTAGTGGCTGCTATTGGCTTGTGATTTCTGCTGCATGGTTTAGGGGAGGACCTGGGTAAGAGAACAGAGACTTCTGTCTATCTGCTTGTGTCCAAGCCATCAACAGAGGCTGTTCTGTAAACAAAAAATAGAGAGAATAAGGACAAAGGATGAGAAAGAAAATGAGTTTGAGAAGAAATAGGGAGAGAAGCACCTTATTCGGGAAGATGGCAAGTAGCATCGGCATTGCTAACACTAACAACTGAGAAGCATGAAATCCATTTGAACCTGTTTTGTAACTGTTGAACAGGTATTTAAAGGAGGAAATGAAATAAACAAAATTTTAGGAGGAAATTTTCACCCCTTGTTTGATCTGTCATTCTGTGTTGAAGCTTCCATACATGCATGCATGCACGTACATCTCAGGTGGAATTAGATTCTGTTTGCTCTAACATGACTCCTGCAATTAAGTAATTTCTGTTCTTTACTAATTTTTTTAAATAGATCAGCTTTTTCTGTGTCTTATGCATTCATTTGACTCTTGGATTGAATGCTCCAATGACATGTTTTACTTTTTTTAAAGAAACCTGATTTCGTGCTAAGTTTCTTAGGGAAACTGCTTTTTCTTCTTTCTCAAAGCTTGCATATGTAGTTGAACAAAAATGTCTTGAATGTCAGCTGATATAGCTGGCAAAAAAATGCTCAAACTTTCAGGCAGAAAAACCTTCTTTATAGACGTGCTCAGAACATGTCTCAGTGTAACTTTCAGGTTCTTAGGTAGAAAATTAGTTTTTCAAAACATAGAAGGAAGCTCTTTTATGGGGTCACTGTCACTTGTCTAGTACCAGTTATTGATATAGAATAAATACGGTAAAATATCAAAATACTTAAGCAGTTTCTTACTTTACAGCTGTAGTTTTAAGAAGTGCTAGTAGAAATAATATAGTGCTTTTAGTTGGGATTTCTGGTCCATGTACTAGAAAAAAAACCCAAAACATAAAAAGCAGTCTTACAAAATATTCCATTACTGGCAGCTTAATCCATAAATAAGTGAGTTTTGGAATAAATCCAAAACAAAAGCGTAAGGGGAAAGGTATTGTTGGATGGTGTCGTGAAATGGGACAGGGTTTTTCACCTTGGGAATTATTTGCTGAAAATAGCGGATGTCCTACCATTAAGCTAAAACATGTTTAAACATCCTTCTACCTGCACATGAAAATACCTTATTTCAAGGTCTTGGGTCATTGAAATGTCATACTGTTGCTACTTCTGGAAGAAGGACTTAAAAAAAAAAAGAAGTAAAAAATCAGTGTTTTTTGCAAAGTAATTGTGACCAGGATTTGTTACCAGTCTCTTTGTAATGGTAACCTTAAATGAGGTTTTGTAAGACTTACTTGTAAATGGTGGGAATAGATTCCCTAATTCTGAAAAGGTGACAGTAAATGGCACACAAGACTGTGTGCAACATTCACATAGTGTTGTTAAACAAAAGGAAGGAACAGAAGACTGGAACATGTCAGCTAGGGTGGGATGACAGGAAGAAGCAAAAACGTGTATATCTACATTAAGTTTTTATGTCCATATAAAAATACATAATGATAAATGAACAGAGGAGCCAAATCCTTATAATGGAAAATGACAAAGCTTCTCTCTGTGTGGAGAAATAGTAAAGTGGAGTGAGCTGAGAGTTATGATTGATCAAGAAAACTGTTTACCAAAAGGTTTGAGAACTGATTTGGTCTCTTTTGAGAGCTGTGGAAAATGCCAAGTTGATTCTTCATATGTGATAGTCTTCTCCTCAGATAGCAGAGAGATTATCACAGATATTGTCATATTGAGTGCTACTGTATCTGGTAGCTTACAGCTTATCCACAGAAAAAGCCAAAATTTGTAATAGATTACTGGTCATGTTACATCAGCGGGTAAGTCAGGGAAAGAGTGACTGATGAAATCTACCTCTCTGCAGCTTCTGAAGTTATTTATTTGAGATGATCCTGAGTAGCTTTTATCTAGTATTCTTTTATAGCTTGTGCCCAGAATGCTTTACCTGAATTCAGTTGATTAAGTTAGGGTATTTAATTGGCCTTGCAGCAGCTCCCTGTTTGTGTTCTGGTTTGTGAACAGCAGTGTTGAGTGACTTTGGTTACTACATGTTTATTCTGCTTTTCTCACTGCTGCTCTAGAGAAGCATAAAGTCTGAATTCCCATTCTGAGCTGCTTCCACTCAAATACGTATTTAAAAGGAAAAAAAAAATTAAGGTCACTTATCATGCTTTTGTGATTGTAATGTGGAAAGCCTTCTACCCCCTGAGGTTAACTCTGGGTTTTTTGGGGTATTTCCACCCTCACCTGTTATTCAAATCTATGTCCTCTTCCTTTTGATTTAGACTTTTTCTTTGGTCTGATCTGGGTGAAGTCTAAATTTGCTTCTTCCTGTGTATCTCCATAGGCTGAGGTCTTGGCCCTGTAGAGGTCAGTTGAGGATATTAAAATTATTCTCATGGAACCTGTATTCTACTTCTGGTACCCTTGGGTATGTCCTCATTTTCTCACTATGTGCACTGGCAAAACTATTGTCTAATCCTAGCTCTCTTGCAGCATGATACCTCTTTGCTTCTCTTGAAGTGAAATCATCCCCTTAAAATGGCTCGGAATAGCTCTGCTAGAACCATCTCTGTCATGTTACAGTGCATTCCTTTAATGTCCTCCTTTGGAGCGTTCTCTGTCCATGGGTCAGATATACACGTGCATTGACTTTGTCTTCAGAACTTTTTATAGCTTAGTACTGCTGTCACTGTTTGTTCCAGCTTTGTTTCTGCTTTTTTTTTCCACCAACAGTGCCAACTTAAGCTTTCTGCTAATAAACTTTTCTCAGTTGCTTTCCCCAAATCTACTCTATGCGCATAAGGGAAAACTGACAACCTGTGAAATCTCCTTGTATGAATATTCAAACTTTTTTTTTTAGATCTCACCTTTGCTGTAAGGCATACAGAAAATCACCATCTGCTAAGTAGGTAGCAAGAGGTAATTATGGCAGGTAGCTGCAGATGCCTTACAAATCTGGTACAACCTACATTTGTTATCCCATCTTTTATTTTCTTGCCAACATACTCTCTCCTTTTGTCCCTCTGCATGTCTTGTTTTTAGAGTGTAAGTTAGTTTGAACAGAGCAATTATTCAGTATATTCTCAGAATCACAGAAAGGTTCGAAGGGACCTCTGAAGATCACCTTGTCCAACCCCCTTGCCAAAGCAGGGTCACCTATTGGTCCTCTCATTGGACATCATAGTCCTGTCTGGTTGATTTTGCTTGGTCTGGAGTAGTTTGTAACAAGAGATGCTTTGTCTTGAACATGAATTTCACCAAACCTGCATGTTTTAAGGAGCCTGTTCACTGATTCCCACAAAATAGAGAAATGAGAAATTCAGTTCTGTTTCCAATAAGGTGAAACAAAGGAAACTTTTTTGTTCATTTTTGATTTACCTGCGGTCTTTTTCTTTGCCATGTGTCTTTGTGAACTCAAGAATGTGTAATACACACTCTCTGTCATGCAAATGCTGTATTTTAAAAGCTCCATTGTTATAGAATGGTTTGGTTTGCAAGGGACCTTTAAAGGTCATTAGTCCAAAATGCCTGCAATGAGAAGGGACCTCTTTCACTAGATCAGCTTGCTCAGAAGCCCATCCAGCCTGACCTTGAATGTTTCCAGGGATGGGGCATCCAGGACCTCTCTGGGCAACTTGTTCCAGTGCTTCACCACCCTCATTGTAAAAAATTTCTTCCTTGTATCTAGTCTAAATCTACCCTCTTTTAGTTTAGAACCATCACCCCTTCTCCTGTCACAATAGGCCCTGCTAAAAAGTCTTCCCCATCTTTCTTATAAGCTCCGTTCACTTACTGGAAGGCCACAGTCAGGTCTCCCTGGAACCTTTGCTTCTCCAGGATGAATAACCGCAACTCTCTCAGCCTTTCCCCTACAGAGAGGTGCTGCAGTCTTCTGATTGTCTTGGTGGTCCTCCTCTACACCTGCTCCAGGTCTTTCATGTCTGGGTACCCCACAGCTGGATGTAGCACTCCAGGTGGGGTCACACCAGAGCAAAGCAGCGGGGAAGAATGACCTCCCTCAGCCTTCTGGCCACACTGTTTTGATGCAGCCCAGAACAGAATTGGCATTCTGGGCTGCAAGTGCACATTATCATCTCATGCCCAGCCTCTCATCCACCCGCACCTCCAAGTCCTTTTCATCAGGGCTGCTCTTCATCTGTTCATCCCCCAGCCTGTATTGACACTAGTGTTTGCCCTGACCCAGATTCAGTACCTTAGAGCTGGTCTTGTTAAACCTCATGAGAGTCCAACGGGTCCACTTATCAAATTTGTCCAGGTGCCTCTGGGTGGCATCCCATACCTTAGATGTGTCAACCACACCACTCAGCTTGGTGTCACCTGCAAATTCGCTGAGTATGCCCTTGATCCCACTGTCTGTGTCACTGATGCAGATATTAAACAGTATTGGTCCAGGTATGAACCCCCGGGATACACTGTGGGGAGCGGCTGTTCAGTATGTTTCTGAGAGTACTATGATATTATACATTTAAATTACAGAAGGTACTGAATGAAAAATTCAGTTGGAGCAAAAGCTGAAACATGTTTATCTGCTCTGTGCTCGATCTGACTTTCATACTTCAGGAGCATTCTATGTTAGATTATGTTTCAATGTTATTTCTGGATTATGTTAGTTTTCACTTTTTGCTAGTAACATTCAAATAGTCTCATTCAAAAGACTTGTTAGAAAAGAAATAATTGTGAGGATAGATCATTACTGGAAAGTTTGAATCATTAGCTTGATTCTGCTGTTTTTGCAGGACTTCAAGAGTATGTTGAGGCAGTCTCATTTCAGTATTTTATCAAAACACGATCTTTGATTAGTGTTGAAGAGATCAACAAACAACTAATATTTACAGCAGAAGACAGAGAAGAAACAACAAACATGGTAAAAGTTTTTCTTTTCTCAAGTGACAAAAACCTTTCTGGGATGGAAATGCAATGAGAAGGCTTAGTCACGTTTTTGGCATCTGATTAAATAAGGCCAGTTAGTGGAATGGGATTAGATATACATGTGGGCTTTTGACTCACTTGTTCAAAACACTTTTTATTCTGATGAGGAGTAAACTAAGTCCGTGGGATACAAGTTTATAAATTTCACATCCTCTTTATTCAGAGCAAACTGGACTCTTTCTGGTAGGACAAAAGATCCAGTACAGTGAAATACTAGCAAACAAATGTGGAGGAAGGATTTTTATTGCCTGAGACTGCCTGTAAGACCTGCTGGTGTATAGCGAGTTTGCAGAAGTCGAGGGAAATAAATGAATCCAAGGCTGGATGAATTCCCTGAACGAAATCTTTCTGCTGGTACTGAACTAGTCACAGGAGATATTGTATTCAGCTTCTCTTAAAAGCACTGCATACGTCTTAGGTTGGTCATTTGTAACTTCCCTAGAGTTGATTTCTCTCAGAGGGCAAGCTGGTGTCCCATCATATATTAGCCCTAGTACCTTTATTTGCTGTTTCTTGACTTACTTTTACTCCTGCCCTGCCCTGAATGGGTCATAGGGACAAACTACTGGCACCAACCACAGTAAACTGGGTGCAGTTTGATTGTTGGCAGGGGAAAACAGGTGATTTGTAGCAATCTACAGAAGTACATGTGCAGTTGAGGTGCAGCAGACAGTAATGCTGCTTTAGAAGAATTCCTCTGTCTGCTTCTGTTGAAGAGATTCATCTGTAAAGCACTTCCCATTCCTTCTTTATTCTCTTGGTAAGATATTTGCAAGGGAACCAGATTTTTAGCTTAAATTAATTTGCTTTTACCAGGGGCATGCCTGTTGTGGCACACTTAATTTTAACAAACTGTGAAGTTGTTAACCCCAGCGTCCATGCCTCTGACTAGATTTCTGAATTTGGGTAGATAGTGTGTTATGGGAACAAGTGAACAGAAAAAAACCGACATTGTCCCACACTTGCCATATTTTGGCAATAAAAAGTATTGGAAATGTGGATAAATGAGCAAACTTGTGAATCTGTGGTGAGTTTTCTTCATGAAGGTTTTTTTTGTATCAACTGAGCTCATTAAAATAGCTAAAAAACCATCTGAGAGTACTATAGCTATCAGCTTCTTGTAGAAAATAAATTTTGAAATTCAAGATTCTATTACAAAATTATATAATGTTTTCATAATGCAGACTGTTTTTGATTGCTTTGGTAGCTTTGGACAGATCATTTAGGAAAAAAACCTGTCAGGCCGAGATCTGTCAGATTTAAAAAATACATAAGTAAATGTTGCTACAAAGATGTGATAATTCTGTTTGCAAATAGAGATGGTAGAAGTAGATGTTTATCGTGCTTGCTAGAATGACAATCACATCTCAAGTAGAAACTGATGCTTTCTTACCTCCTGGTATGCTGGAAGGAGATTAATATTTCAGAAATCAGAGCATATAGAAGTGCCATGCAATTTAATTTTCCAGAATGTTTTTAATTTTCATTTACGTTAGAGAAGTTAATGTATATTTGATCCATTACAGACTGCTTTTTCATAGTTCTCTGTACTGAACTTTCTTTTGTTCTATCCCCAGACCTCTGATTCCCATGACAGACAACCACATACTTGGAGCCTGAAGGTAACACCTGTTGATTACCTGCTGGGAGTGGCTGATCTGACTGGAGAGCTGATGCGGCTGTGCATCAGCAGTGTTGGAAACGGTGACATAGACACGCCTTTTGAACTGAGCCAGTTCTTGCGTCAGATCTATGATGGTTTTACTTTCATTGGCAACACTGGACCTTATGAAGTATCTAAGAAGCTGTATACCTTGAAACAGAGTCTGGCAAAAGTAGAGAATGCCTGCTACACATTAAAAGTACGGGGATCTGAAATCCCAAAGCACATGCTGGCTGATGTGTTCTCCACCAAAACGGAATTGATTGACCAAGATGAGGGTCTTCCTTAACATAAGGACAACTCAAAAGAGAAGAGGACTTAGAGAAGGCTTTTTAGTTACGATTTGTGGGGTTTTGACCCTTCTCAAAGCATTTTAGGTAGAAACATTTTTAGTTTAATCTACAAGAAGACTGTTTGCAGTGGTAATTTGTAACCAAAAATACTTTTTATGATGTGTAAGAGAACAGATGTTTGACTTTGGCCTCTTGGTATGGAATTTCCTGTATTGCTCCATTGTATCTTCTTTCAGAATGACCAAAATTTCCACTGCACTTTACTCCAGTGACTCTCAGTTGTGTGAGTCACCTCAAACTGATGTTGTTATTGTTATAAGTTTTCAGCAAGCACAGCAGTGGAAAAAAAATGGTTAGGTACTCATATTTAACATTATCCATAGGTTTCTGCTGACCCATTTTCTGAGTATTTGTGTTCTGTAGCTGTGTCATACCTAGAACAACGCACCTGTGTGTAAGTTCATCCCTTGACTTGAAACTGAGGTGGTCTCAACAGTGCCATGTAACTTAAGTTTTCTCTGATTAATGTTTTAAAGTGTGAAACTGAGGCTAAGTCAACTGTTTGCCAGTTGATAATGAAGCTAATTGCACCAGATAAATATTACTATGCACTGGTTATTTTGGGGCTCTGTTTAAACTGAGCTCTGTTCAAGTTAACACTGGT
Organism: Campylorhamphus procurvoides; assembly: GCA_013396655.1. Classification (NCBI taxonomy): domain Eukaryota; kingdom Metazoa; phylum Chordata; class Aves; order Passeriformes; family Dendrocolaptidae; genus Campylorhamphus; species Campylorhamphus procurvoides. The sequence goes on along the minus strand of WBMV01007695.1, from coordinate 1,350,222 downwards.
ACGTCACAGTTTTGACATGAGCTAGAAAATCCACAAAAAAATAATTGTGGAATGTATTGTTTTACATTTTTTGCAATACAGTTTAATGCAGAATCTGACATAATTTGGTGTGGAGACAAGTGGTTTTTGGCCAGAATTAATGCAATGCGGCATTGGAAGTCTGTTCTCCATTGTTTGTGCTGCCCTGAGGACCTCCAGTGGGGTTGAGCTGGTGTAAGTGAAGAAGGGCTAGCCAAGCTTTAAATATATGTTAGCAGAAACTATATCATGTGCGTGTTCCTATGTAAAGGAAATTGCAAACAGAAGTAAGGCAGACATTCTGGCTTCCACATTTATCTTTGAGGTGGGTATGTCACTGTTGGCAAAAAATCAGGGCTTTATGCCGGTGTCTGAAGTTATGAAAGTCTGATAATGTACATTATGCTAAAGGAAAACAGATAAAACAACATGATCTTTAGACTCCAGGAAATAGGCCTCCCAACTGCAATTGAAAATACTGCATGTTTTTTATTTCCACTTCCATATGCTGTGATACTGCCAATATTTTTCCCATGAGCATGTCCTGAGTAGCTGGAATCATCTGATAGATGGGTAGGAATGGGTAAATACATTTCTGTCAGATTTTTCCATTGTTTTCGCATAAAGCAATATGTGATGGGTTGAACAAGGAGTGGCTTTTTTCCTATTGTTTAATACTATTTTTTACAATAAATTCTGAAAAGTAGTCACTGCCTCTATGTTGGTCCTTTTGCCTGTTGGTCCAAGTGGTAAATTGCAGTGTGAGTTTCCTGCTGTGCAGGGCCTGACTTGAAAGCTTCACTCCATTTCTATATTCATACTTCATATATGGGTACTTTCTAAAACTAAATCTCTTTTCTCTTTCTCCCTTAACTTTATTCTCTGAAGTCTAAAAACTAGTTAGGATAGAGACTTTATGTGATCCTCTTGAATTAAAAAAAATCAAAGCAAAGGATTCAGATGACAAAGCAAGTATATCCCTTGATATAACAAATCTGCAACAGTACCCACATTTTTACATATCACCTTGTTTTTTCTCTGCTTTTTTTTCCCTCTGATGGGAGGAGGGGAAAGAAAGAAGGATACTTGCTAATAGGAATAATTTTGAAGTGTCCTCTACCCTGAAATGTATACATATAGTTCAGTTGATGCAGCTAAGAGTATAGTTCTGTGGGTTTTTGGCACAGCTAAATTTACTGCAAGTAATTGCTTGTTGAATGTAGGTGTGTGAAGGAAAAGCAGATATTATTAGAGGTATCATGTGATATTAAACAGAAGTCTGTCTCTTGCCTGTCCTAGCAGCTATCAGGTGGAATTGAAAAATGTTCATGGCACAGTTTGAAAAGGGATGAGATGAATTCCAGCACATGGCAGCGCTTGGCTGAGTGACATTCTGCCTCTGGCCATGGGATGACCATACAGTGGCCACCTCTTTAGTCAGCTCCTGCTTTTGTACAGTCATTCATTACTTTAACGCTATAGATGTCAAAAAAGAGTTCTTTTTTTCCCCCTGCAATCTTTAAAAGTAGATGCTCTTTCAAAAAATGCATACTGGTTCTCATGATTTTGAGGTTTATATTTTCAGTAAGGCAAGAGAAACCTGTTTAATGATAGGCGTGATTTCTAAACTTCAGACTGCCTGCCCATAATCAAGAGCTGTGAATAATTTCTAATACAGAGCAAAGTGTATGTGCAGTGTATTAGAACACCAGCACAGATGGGAAGTAGCTAATGGCCTGCAAACCTCCTGCTCAAGGAAATATTTTCCCCAAAAAACAATTGCTCTGTAGCTATTTGCAAAGTGACAGACATTTATCAGCAAAACAAGCTGCTAAACAAGCAATGGCAATTTTCCCATTTCTTATCCCATTACTCTATGGAGCTATTGATACGCTTGGTCTACAGCCAGAACAGGACTACGTCATTAGCAGATGTTTCACAAGGGCAGCTCTGCGTGCTAAAAATCATTGGCCTTTCTAGAATCTCCTTTCTCAGAAATGATTTTTCTTTATGGGTTCACTTCTTTTTCCTGACTGTTAACTTGCAGTGAGGAAAATAAACCCACCCGCGTTTAGCTTTCCAGAACTGCCAGAGAAGTTATGCAAGAGAAATTTCCTGTTGACAAGACACATATGTCTGCCTAGTTAAAGTCCTGCTTACTCGGATTTTTAGTGAGTTTATAAAAATCAAAATCAAATAAAAAGGATATTTTATAATATTTAGCATATTAGGTGCCTTATGGAATCCAGACCAGATTCTGGCACTGCCCTCAAAGTTTGCAGTTTAAAAGCAGGGAAAAGGGTAGCCAAGAGAAACGAAAGGAAGATGGTAGAATGCAGGGAAGATAAAGTCACAGGGTTTTTACAAGAAGATGATGTGTGATAGTAGGTTGGTTTACCACTTCCCATTTGGGGAAAGAAACTTGTTAAAACTTCAGAAAGTCTGGAGTGTGACAGTAAAGGGTTAGTTGGGAAGGGCGAACGCCGTGGACAGGCAAAATGGAAGGAAGTGAGGTAGAGACAAAGGGGGGAAGAGTGGCAAGGAGTGGGACGGCATGGAGGAAGAGCCACAGGACAGCGGGTGCACATGCGATTAGGGTGGGACTGGGGAGGACGTGGGACAGGAAGACAACCCTGCGAGAAGTTGGAAACAACACTTCGAAACCAGGTGACTCAGCTATATAAGAGACTTAGAATTGACTGTAGGAACTGAATTTAAAATTACCACAAGGTCCCCAAAGCATTGATCTAGCCTTGGGCCATAAATAAGGGGAACTTGATTTCCTGAGCAGCTGAGAACCTGCAGGTCCTGAACTGAGCAGGTTTTGCAGGCTTCCAGTCATGCTGTCACAAATCAACAACAAGCTCTCAGTTCCCATATGACCCAACTTCCCATCCACATTCCCTTACTCCCATATTGGTAGCCACAAACCCTGATGTGTGAATGACACATCTGTGGTTATTAGAAACATGGTTAGATACAGTTTTTAACATAAAGGAATGCTTACGGTGACCACAGGTTTCCCCTTGTGTGCTGTTTACGTGTCCATTTCGCTGTTATTGCTGCTTCAACCCCCTCTCTGTTTCTTGCCTTTCTTTTCTTATCCTTTTTTGGGCTGTACCATTCTTTTGAGCCATTACCTATGTCCATCCCACGGCTCAGTCCTTTTCATGTTTAGCTGGAATCCTGGGATAAAACATTTCCATGCAGGAAGAGGAATCAGTCGGTTTCTTAGGTAGGTTTGTCTACTTGCACCTCCAAATTTGGAAGTAGTGCTCTGGCTCTGAGGGGAGAGGTCTGGTATTCCTGCATTTGGATAAGACCTGGTGCATATGTCCTACGGCAGCCATGGTGCTGTGTGTCACGGTGGGCAGGTGGGCATACCTCGTGTTGCTTTTGCAGGTGAGCAAACTGTAGGTATTCTGAGGTTTGCAATCATCACGAGCCAAGGAAAATTACCTACAAACATGAAAGAAGTTTCTTCTCCAGTTCTGAGGAAGGTTGTCTTTGAGAAGTATGATTTCCCATCAACTCTACCTCTTTTTACCTCACCCATCATCACTTTGGAAGGCCTATTTGAAGAATGTAGAAGAGGAGACTTGCTGATGGCTTCTTCTGGAGCCAGTCGGTGCCTCCCTGAACACTGGCCAAAAGTGATGTGATGGCTCCTTTCTCAACTCCTCCCACAGGCTGGCCAGGCTGGCTCTAGTGTCTCTTTGGCGAATTGGGGGGGCTGAACTCTGAGCTTTCACTATTGAATTTTGTGGACCAGTGACATGTGGGTTCAACCTCTTTTTTTTTTTTCCCAGTGTTGTTTTCCTATAATGCAGATGTTCATTGCTCACAAAGAAAGACACTGTTGTTTGTGCTCCGCTCCTCCACTGCCACAACACAGGTCAGATGACTTCTTGAGCTCATCATAAACTGTTCTTTGGCTACTGGTGCAGTGCAGGTTTTGTGGGACATCACATGTCTTTGGGTACTTCTCCCACAGCCCTGATTTTCTGCAGGCTTGTAAGTCCCTTTTAATCTGGAAGGGTCCTGCTAGTTCCATTTAATTCTTCCTCAAGGTCTTCTCCTCAGATAGCCCCAGAAAGAGAAACTAAAAAAACTGACCAGGAAATAGTCCAGATTTTTGTTAAAATGAGCTTTTTCATGCTGGGCGACTGGAACTAGAGGGGCAAAGGATGTTCTTGAATGGTCAGTCCTGGGAGTTTGGATGTCACAGAAACATTGTTAAGCACCAGGACTCTCCATTTTGGGAAAGAGCAGGAGTTGTTTCTCTCCTTGCAGCAAGTACTGTTGGAAGGTATGTTTTACTTTGCACCTCACGCCTAGGGGGAAAGGTGACAGGCAGCAGATGCCAGGGCTGCAAGGAAAGATGAGTAAGATGAAGTTGTGTCAGGCTGTACAGCAACTCAGTCAGGAGCCTGGAATTAGGTGGGTCTCTTTAACCTCCAGCCTAGCTCCCACTGCTCTGAGCCTCTCAGATCCTTCTGCTCCCCAGAGTCAGCCAAGGCCAGAAGCAGCACCACTAAAAAGCCAAGGTCACTCACACATGTCCAGTGAGCAGGGGATAGTGTCTGGAACACTGATGTGGAACCTCCTGCTGGCTTTCATAAAGTTCTGATTCCTGTTATTTTCTATTTATTAATTGTTTATATTTTATGTATCTTCGCTGGCAGGGTACAAAGAGGAGGGCAGGGTGCGGGCTGGACATGTGCTGACACCTGTTTCCTTTGCCTCCTTCCCAAGCCTTTTTTCTAGCCTTCTCAGCTCAGCCTCTGCCCTTGGTGGTGCATGGTTGATGGGATGCTGGAGAAATGTGCTTTACAGGAGCAAAGTGATAATTAGCAAATAATTTAAATCCTTATTTCTTAATTTGATCTACCTGTGATGTGTCCTACCAACCCACAGGTTCCTAAATCACTTGGGCTCCTTTGAGATCCTTACCTCGCTATAAAAAATTTTATCATCTCTTAAATGTTGCAGTAGGGTTTGCCTGAGTCCTACATTAAAAATGTGCTGTATGGGGAAAGGGGAACCATGGACATTTGTGGCAAGAGACCTGGGTTTGTGACTACATGGTAGCGCTTCTTGTAATAAAAATAAAAGGTTTCAACCAAACCTTAACAGGGCATATGCTCTTTTGGGACTGATCAGGAAACACAGGGCATCTATAAACTTTCAATTTATTTGAGATATATGCTATAACTTCCTTGGGCCTGCCTTCTAAGTAAAAGGCTATTTACCAATTATTAGAGAACATATAATATTTCTGCCACCTAGTGTTCAGCTCTTGTAATGCTCAAGCTTTTGGTTTTGGGTTACAAGTTATTTGTTGTTTTCTCTTTAGGTTCTTCTAAACATGATTAGTGGTGTGGTATAAACTTCACTTTTAGACTTAGGATAGTAATAATTTATACTTGGCATGTTCTACTACTTGGAAATCTGGGGAATACCAGAGAATAGCATATGTTTATTTTATTTTTCATCATATGTGTATGTGGTGTTTTGAAGAAAAATAAATAAAAAACCATGAGAAACTTTGACTAGGCATCTTTTTGCAGATTTGTGAATTATACAAATGCTTTTACTTGAACTAGTACTTTTAAGGAGTACCAGTGCTAATAAGGATTCATAGACTGGAGTCCTAAACTCCTTAATTTATCATCTCATCTTGCTATACCTATACAAAAAAATGCGAGCTTTTTTTAGCTGTTGAACTTCTGGTATAAAGTCAAATGCTTCTGCCTGCATGCTTCCCTGCCCTGACTGCAGTTGTCAGAGAAAACTCTCGAATAGAAAGCACAGGAGGCTTCAAACCCACCGTGTGGGTGTAAGATAAAAGAAGCAACTGTGCTGCACTCTCTGAACAGAAGGGGGCTGGGATTGGTGTTTAAGCCCTGGGACATTGTCCAGTTAATGCCAAAGGTGTGTTGGTCTCTCACTTTGTCCTGATCCATTGTCTCTCCTTTGCTCTGTGCTGCTCAGGGGTGCCCTGAGCCAGAAGTGACCTGCATGTACCACAGCAGAGGGATGATGAAACACCACAGTAGGCTTTTTAAGGGCATGACACAACCATAGCTGTCTCTTGGATTGTCCCAGTGGAAAGGCACCAATAACACTTACAAAATTGCATCAATAGACTTAAAAATATTGTCCCTGTCACCGCAGTGATTCTTATTTATTCTTCTAAAGGTCATTCAAAGGTAATTTAAGGGTCCTTTTTCTACAGGGTACCTTTCACAGGATATCCACTCTGGGACTGAAAGCCACAGAAAAGCATTGATCTCCTGTTCTTATACCCAGAATTCCTGCCCATCCTGTACCCAGCTCCAGGGTGGTGGGCTGGCACACTGGAAATGATCAGGTGAGGCTGGTGTGTCTGGACATGTGGCTACAGACATCTGCTGCTACCCAGGCATTCTGCAATATAAAATCTGCCCTGTTTTACATTATATTGTCACAGTTATATCTGAGCATCTTTGGCTTCATGTAGCTTAGCTGGGGGGCCAGATACCTCATTAATGTAAACTGCTTTCTGGATTACAGCCATGGGAGGAAGGAGAAGCTGGTTTGTTTTAGAGCAGTTCCTTTGCCTCTGGAAGATCACAGGTTTCAGAGGGATTTCCGTCTTTTTCTGCCACAGCTTAACAAGGACTGAGATTTCATACAAATGTGCAGGACCCAACATGCACTGTGTATAAAAGTAGGAGACAGTATGAGTCCTCTCAGTCTTTATGATAAACTCAAGTGAGATTCCGGTTGGTGTCTTCAGTAAAACCATTTTGAAATCCCTGGCTCTGATGGGAAAGTTAGTGGCACCCCTAACCTGCTGAAACTCCGCAGCTACATCCCACGGCTCAGCCTCAGGTTAAAGCTCAAAGCTCTCCCCGAGGTCATCAGGAGCTCTGAGACCTGGACTCGATGCTCTCTTTGGGCAACAGGAAAGCACAGAAATAGGCAACTACAAAGGTGCCTCTAAACCTTGGCAACCCTTCCCTGGCCTGCCTGTGGCTCTGCTTGTTTTCTGAAGCTGGTCTCCTTTGCTTTTGGGTGGCACATTTTGCTCTAGAGTGTTACCATGGGGGTTTGCTGATGTAACATCTGGCAATGGAGTAACAGGTATATGAGTACATGATTATATTTTTGCCTTATTTCCTGTGCACTTTCCTCTCTGCTGCCCCATGCACACACATGGAGCACACATATAAAGATGTGGGAAATGAGGGCTGTGAGCTTTGTTTGAGTTTGTGAGTTTGCTCATGGTGTGATATTCACTGTGGTAAAGACAATATTTGAATAATAATTAAAAAAAAGCAGCAGAGCAATACAGACCTGCTGAGTGACAGGATGGGAAATAAACTGAATGCAGGTAGATATGAAGCAGTAACACATAGGGAAAAATAATCCCTGTGTACCCCCTTCAAAATACTGGGATTTTTTTCCCAAGAAAATATCAACCCAATGTTTGTCAGTAAGCAAAAAAAGCCAATCATATGTTAGGAATTATGAGGGCTAGGAGCAAAGATAAGAATATGCTGTATAAATGTCACTGTATGAGTCCTTGGATCATCTGCTTTTGAGTGTGACTCTGATTCCCCCATTTCAGAAGGGATACAGCAGAACTGGAAAAAGGTCCAGAGAAGGGCAAAAAGGATGACTAAGGGTAGGGAATACTTTCTCTATGAAAGGAAACTATGGAAGTCCAGCGGACTGGATAGGAAGGGTTTAATAGAGGTCTACAAAGTTATGTGTGCCATAGAGAATGAAGATATGGAGCAACCATTCACTGTCCCTACCAAGAGAAGAATTAGATACCAACAACTGAGACTGGCCATAGCCACTTTGGGCCTGGGTTCCTTTCAGGTGTGTGCTGCGTTTGGCTGCAGGGTGGCCCTGCTGGGAGTTTTGCCCTCCTGCCTTATCATGGGCAGGCACTGGGCAGGCTCTACAGGGCTGAGCACAGCCACAGCAGCCAGGGCCCTGCACACCGAGGGGAGCAGCCCGTGCTCTGGGACAGATGCTGCTGATGATGTTTTCCTCCTTGCTTCCCAGGAGGATGCAGGAGGTCTCCCAGGAAGAGACCTGGTTTCCTGCCCAGGCAGCTGCAAACGTGGGGAGGGAGGATGTTGGCATAAAGGGCTGTGTCCGTACTTAGGCTCTCATGCGTTTCAGCAGAGGAGAATGGAGTTTAAACAAGGTTTCCTGGATCATTGAAGCTGAACACTTTCTGAGTGAGCCAGCCATGTCTTATACCTTTCACCTCAAGCTCCCCCAGCAAAACTGTTGGGTTTGTCACGCAGCGCTCAGGGCTGGGAAAAGGGTGGTCACAGCTCCTAAACACAGCAGGGCATGGCCCTGAGAAGCTGTGGGAATCCAGCAATGCATATAGCAGCACACAGGAGAGATCACTTAGGCACCTCAATATAAAGCTGCTGCTGGATGTGCTTCATGCACAGCTCTGTGGTGCAAAAAAGACCATTGCAGCAACTTCCCGGCTTGACCTGAGCTCCTGCCTTGCCACAAAACTCACACCGCCTGAGCTAATGCAGGTTTTGATGTCGATGCCCTTAAATTGTTTGTCTCTGTTTGCAACAGGCTTGTATTGATTTAGTTTAATTTGGTTACCCAAAAAAGGGTTGTGCTGATTGCTCTAAATGGATTAAATAGTGATTTTAGTTAAACTGATGGCAGGCTTGTGTGTAGACAGGGCCTGGAGCTTTGTAAGCTAATGACTTGGCAGTAATGCAACGAGTTTTTTTAGACAGCTGAGACCAAGCTGTTATTTTAAATATAAGACCATAAGTGTTACTATTCTAGTAGGTGGTCCACAAATGTGATATAGTTTTCTGATAACCTGAGATTCCTCCGAATCCTGGAAGATCTCTTTGCTAACTTTCACTTTTCTGATAATAAAATAATTTTCACAAGTACTTTTACTCCAAATGGAAACATGGAAAGTTTCCAATTTTCGGCAAGATTTTCTAATTTTTGCTCACCTTCCCAGTCTGCTATTTTTTCCACTTTTTTGACAATGGGAAAAAAATTTGTCTTAATTTTTTGATAAAAATAAAAATGCAAAGGAGCTCCTGCCAATAGCAGGGACTTTTCTTTACAAGTGAGCCCTGAGAGGACAAATCCAGAAGCAGCAACTGTTTAATTTATTCACTCAGAAAAAAACAAGAGTGAGATCATCATAGAATCATAGTGGTTTATGTTGGGAGGGACCTTAGCTCTTGGGCATCACAATTTTTGTGCCTATATCATCTCAGTGGGAAAAAAAATCACTATACCTGCATGAAGCCTTTCCTGCCTGCCTCTGATCCCACCAGTCGAGCTTCTGCCAAACAAATCATTCTTCACAGGTCCTTTCTCCACTAAAGTGCAAATCCCATTTTGATTCATTTGCTTCCTCTGTTGATATTTTTATCTTCAGGTTGGGACTGAAATTTGAAAAGAACATGACTCCAGACAAAAGAGTTACTGAGCCTTAGTTAGCTTTAATTTGCAAGGAAGTCTACTGAGACACTGAATAAGCTTTAGCTTAGAAAACAACAGTCCAGGAGATAGGTTGGGATCCTTTTTTGTCTCAGGCAGGTATATAGAACCAGAAAGGTGGTGGCAAGAATGAGAGGAGACATCAAGCCTCAAAGGACAGAGAGAACAGGAGGAAAGAGAGATTCAGGGTTACCAGCTGGACAGCAGCTGGAGATTATCTGAATTACCTAGAGAAATGAATACATGGTAAGCCAGTGTGCACTAAGGAAATATGTTCACAGAGGTTTCTATACCGCTAGTTTAGGTTGGCTCCTGGACTGTTTCCTGCATTCCTGGGTTCTGAAAACTGGATGCCAATAACTTGGAGCACACATGGAGGTGAAGCTGTGGGAGAAGGACATGACACAAATCAGGTAAATCAGAGGTTAGAGCATTTACGGAGGAGCTGAGTTACCCAGAAGGAGTAACAAACTGAATCTTTGCCTAAGACACAGGCCAAAGAGATCAAGGGAATCAGTACTGTAAAAGCAAGTGTGTTGGGTGTGACTCAAATGCAGCAGCTTGCTGGGCGTGATGGTCAGGGAAGAGTAGGGAAGGGTGGAAGCACAGCCACAAGGCAGTCCCACAGCCATAAAATTGCAGTCTGCTTGTAACCCTGCAGTAATAAGCACTGTGGAAGACATCTTCATCTTCAGTAACCACTCACCAGAGTGATCTGCCAGTGGATGAATGCCCTTTTGGCCCTTTTTCTAACCTGCAGCATGTTTTCAAATGTTTATGCAACCCCTGGGCCTGCAACTACACTCATCCCTCTCACAAACATCCTCAGTGCCCATGACCAGGGTGTAGCAGCATCACAGAAGCACTGATGAATTGACTTTACATGACGGAAAAGGAGCTGACATTCCACTACACACTTAGGATGTGGATACAGACTGTGGCAAAACAGAGCCCAGAATTCAGATGCCTCCTGGACCCCTGTTCATTCCCATTCATCACCTGAGATGACGCTGATGATGATCCAGCCCTGATAAAGTAAACCTCCACAAGAAGCCCATCTTGTATGTGGCTCTACAGCCCCACAGAGAAAGGCTCAGGGGCTTATCATTTAGACATCTTATCCAAGTCCAGAGGCTTGGGGATAGAGATATTTGTTAAATAAAAATTACAGGATCATCTTCTTGCCTTGAACACCTGAAATGTAGGTGAACAGATCTTAGTCAAACTGACCAAAACATTTGCACAGATCGGATGGGGCAGCTAGACTGAGAATAAGGCCATTGATCCCCTCCTCCCGTTTGCCATCTGGTGGTATCTGAGAGCTCCAGAAGACAGCTTCAAAGCTGTTCCAGGATCACAGCAGTAAAAGCTGCCCATGAGGGATGGATGCCCAGCCCTGGAACACAGCCCTCCCTGGTCCGTGAGTTGTAAAATAAACTCTCAGATGAGAACGGCTGGCTTTGCTACAAAAGACTACAAAGCTCGCAGTTAGTAAAAGAATATCCTACAAAATCCTTCTTCAGACTTCCCTGAGCCTCTTCCATGAAACAATTAGTGGATGCTCTTGTTTTGAACTCTGTGACCCACTCCCGTAATTCAGCTGTGGCCTGTGATCACTCAGTCGTTTAATGCGTCGCGGGGAAACAGGCAATTGTGAGAGAATTTCCTCTCTCCCTCCCTCGGCCCCTCGTGGCAGCTCTGCGGCACTTCATACCGCAGCGCCCCGGGACTGCAGCCGGGATGCTGCCACCCCAGAGCTGCAGGCTCTCCCTTCAGACACGCTTCCTCGGGGTAGCAAGCAGCGGTCAGGAAGGTTTCTCAAAGAAAAAGTGCATCTCACTCCGTTTTACAGGACTTAATAATCCAGCTGCAAGGGCAGTCCTTTAATCAATGGTCTAAATAGTTACCTTGTGGCTTGGCTCTACCAGAGCTTTATTTTGAAATTGGTATATTCGCAGTGGGTACATGTGTGTGCTTATTTGTAAAAACTCCATAAAAGATAATAAGACACTATTAAAGTAATTACACTGGCTAATGTCTCCCACATTCTCTTCTTTTTACTGTATTTAAATTTGCCATTCAGCAGTGCATTTAGTGCTAAGAACTAGTAAGTGACTTTTAATCACTGGATTTGTATAACATACAAACATACATATTTGTGTAACTTTCCAAGTACATGGTAAGAATAAAAGACATTTAACAATTAAACTAAAAGTGTTTCCAGACACTCGCAGAACCAATAGAATATGGTTGGAGGCTTCTCTGTGCTTACCTTACTTTAGTCATGCTGTGATAATTTTGGCAGCAGAGCAAGGAAAATGCCCTGGATAACTTGCCAATTGTTTCACATCTAGAAGAAAACCGAAACCAGAAAACTGAAAATTCCTCCTGCTGCCACTACACACCGGAAGCCCTGCCCTGTGTCTGCTGAACAGCGCTCTATGTTTGCCATGAGAAAAAGAAAATTTCATTTTCTGCCTGCTGACGACTGGGTGCTAAATTTCTGCTGTTGCCAGGACTGGCAGAAGGGGCCGTTGCTGGAGCGGCCCTGACAGAGCAAACTGCAGTATCCTTCATGCAGGGCTCCCTCCTGGCCCCTGGGGTGGCTGAGCCAGTGAGTCCATCAGCTGCAGGCAGCTGCTGGACCTCTGCCAGAGTGCAGGGATGAGGGCTGCTCCACGTGATGCTCTGGCTTCTCACTTCTCTGCTTGATCTCTCAGACCCTTCCCCCCCTACCTCCTTCACTTAGTTTCTTTGTTATTTCCCTTTCACCAGTTGCTTTCCCTCCTACCACTCATATTCATTCCTTTCCACTTATTCCCCTTTTCCTCTTTTAGCTTCCCTATTTCTCTTGCTTTTCCCTCTTGCTTCCTGCCAAACCGCATGCACCACTTTCTCCCTTTCTGGTTATTTTGCCAAGGGCTGAATCAGAGCAGTTCTCTTTGCATGGCCATTTCTGTAGCCCAGATTTGTCTCCCACAACTTGGGGTTCTAAGATGAGGAAGGTGACCTCCCTTGGTTCCCTCTGCAGTCAATTAGGAGCCTCCAGAAGATGACTCAGTTTTTAAGGCTGTTGTAAGACTTTGTGAAGACTGATCTCCTGCTTGGAATTGGGGACCCAAAGTTATTTAGTACAAATCTCAGTCTTTTGGCACATGTCAGATAAATGGGGAGCAAAAATCAGAGTATCTTCCCTCTAACAAACATTACCCTTCCAGGTGCCAGACTTCTGCCCACACTCTGGCAGTCAGCACAAGTTGCACTGGAGCAGAGCAGCTGACAGAGTCTTGCAACAACCTTCCCCCAGCCCAAAGTCCTGTCTCTGCTATAGACAAAGCATTTGGTCCGATTTCAAAAAGCCAAGTGACCATTTTTGCTCCTGTTCCTTTTTTCAATCTAAAATAAGTATCACATGAGGAATAAGGAAATGAAAGTGAAAAGGGAAACAAAACTTTCAGTCTCACCCAGCCATTTAAAAGCAGACATCCACAGTTTCCATGGCTTTCATTTTACCAGGAGAATGTTTCCCAGGGGCTAACTTCAACATTTTGAATGGAACCATGTTTAGCCATTTCCGCAGCAAATGACACAGCAACCATGAACTGCAAATGCAGCCTTATCTCCATCCAGACATTTGTTCCCAAAGAGATTTTTCCAGTTCTCTGTGATCAGACCAAGAAAATATGGGTCACATTAAAACAACCCTCCCAGAGCTTTTCCATAGGCACACTCTGTTACATACTGAGATTGCTGACAAACTGTTTCATGGAAAAGGTCTGTTTTCTCTGTAGAAATCTGGTCCTACAATCTGTCTGTAAGATTCTGTCACTGGTGTTCCTAGAATTTCACCTCCAGTGCAATCACAGCTTGCTGATCCAGGAATGCAAAACATTGTGGAAGTTTGACTCTCCCTCCCCTTCCCTGTCTACCTCTGCCCTTCATTCCCTTTCAAATGCTTGTGGGTAGAGAAGGAATGACTGCTCTCCCCATGAACATCCCTTCTCCCAGGGAAGGCTCAGCAGGACACTTTCCCACACTTAATCTTTCTCCGCAGATCACTGGTGGAGGGAAAACTGTTCTTTTTCACCTGTTCTTTGTCCCAGGTAGCTCTTGGGAGTATTTTTGTTTAATTTTATTGCTGAGTGCAGGACATGACGTAGCAGACAGTTCCTTGGCTTTGTGTCTGACCAAGGTGGCTGGTGTGACAGTGGCTCCTACAGCTTGCTCTCTACCCCCAATTGCTGTTGTCTGTGCAGCTGACCTGGTGGCTTTGATAATCAAATTTTTATTAGCCTGTTAAGTAAAATGCTGGCATTGAGCCACTGGCAAGTTGTAAAGCTGATCGAATAGTTGGAATAATAACTCACTCATATTGAATGTGGTCCACTTAGAGGTGGTGCTTATTTCCTGAATGGAAATTAATCTCTTCTAAGGATTTGGTTTAGATTACTTCACTGCATGGTTTACTTCAGCCCTATAATTTTACCACTGATACGTAAAGTAGGTTCACAAATAGAGCAATAGAGCCTTGGCTGTGCTCAGAGATAGTGCTGTGCACTAATGTAAATTATAAATGTAGAGTTAGAAAATGTAACAAACCTAGCTGGCAAACTTCCACATATTATCTCACAATAATTGTTTCCAGCCAGCAGAGATTTTTTCTATAGCAGAAGACAGGCTATTTATATTATATATTTAGCCTAAAACTGTAATAACATCCTCTGGCAAAGGTACTCTCTGATGGTGTCTGAAATGGAACCAGCTTTCCTCTTTCCAGGCATTAAATAAATGAAAAAAATTGTGTCATCTCATGGCATTTCCTGAATGGGAGAATAAAATGAGGAGGATTTTTAATTCATATAGTTTACTTCTTAAAAAGTAAATCTATTTTTGACAACCAGGTTTCCTAGAATTGTTATGTGTAGCTTGTATCACCAACCAGAGAAATATTTCCTTTGCCTTTCTAATCATGCAGAAACAACAGTACCACTAGAAGGACTGGCTCCTGGCTTAGCACAGTCAGGAAAATACCTGTGAACAGGCAAGGCGTGTGAAGTTCATGGAAGAGAGTCTATTTTTTTCCTGCTTCCTCAGAAATGCTTGGATGCCTGTTATGTTGCACATCTTCACATTCTCAGGGAAATCCTGCAGTAGTGAGGGTTTGAAGCCGATGATTGGGAAGACTAATAAGGGTATGTTTTAGAAATCTTAGGCAGAGACAAATCCTAGTGATGGATCATGCTGACTGCTCAATGTAGCTGTTCCATCTGCTGGTGAGGACAAAGAAAGAGTGTCATGGTTTAACCCCAGCTGGCAAATAAGTCCCACACACATGCTTGCTCATTCTCCCCTAGTGGGATGGGGAGAGAATCAGAAGAGAAGTGAGAAAACTTGCGGCTTGAGATAAAAGCAGTTTAATAGGTAAAGCCAAAGCTGTGCACCCAAGCAAAGCAAACCAAGGACTTTATTCACTGCTCTCCGTGAGCAGGCAGGTGTTCAGCCATTCCCAGGACAGCAGGGATTCATCACCCATAATGGTGACTGGGGAAGACAAACACCATCATTCCTAATGTTCTTCCCTTCCTTCTTCTCCCTGCCCAGTTTTATATGCTGAGCACGATGCCATATGGTATCGGATATCCCTTTGGTCAGTCGGGGGCAGTTGTCTTGGCTGTGCCCCCTCCCCACTCTGTGTGCACCCCCAGCCTACTGAGTGGTGGGGTGGTGTGAGAGGCCTTGACTCTGTATAAGCAATGCTCAGCAGTAATTAGAACATCTCTGTGTTGTCAACATCATGTTCAGCACAAATCCAAAGCAGAGCCCCACACTAGCTACCATGAAGAAAATTAACTTTATCCCAGCCAAAACCAGCACAAACAGAAAGCAGGAGAACAGTACTCAGGACTTATAAAGGTATCTCAAGTGCCTTCCAGTCCTTTGATAACTTGGAAAGATATCATGAATAGTAAGAAATTGGTTGGTCTGAGTTGCCTGCTCTCTGCCAAATCTTAGGTCTTGGCCAAAAAATTCTCTAACTCAGTCTTTAGGTTAGATGACAATCTGGTCCTGGCACAACCCCAGAAGGCCAGGCTGTGCCACTAACAGGCTCCTTGTCAATACAGATGACTACCCTCAGGGAATTCTAGGCAGGTCAGCTTAATATCTGCCCTTGGCCAAGTCGCTAAAAATAAATTTATTACCGGTAAAGAACCCAATCAGTTGTAAACTGAAGGTGCTGATGTAGTAAGTGTGGAAGACACTAATGAAAACAAGCCTTATCAGGCCTGAGGGTCAGTATTTATTGTTGAGGAAAGCTCAAGGTTGGTAGATATAGACCATCATAAATGCAAGAGTTTTCTGTCTGTTATTTGAACAGGTATCACATGACAGCCTGGTTGTTTTTTTTTTTAAAGAAAAGGTAGAACTGTGTAAGATCAAAATATTTGATGGTATGAGACTTGTACAGCTATCCAAGGAGAACTGTTAAGCAATGGGAAATACTGTAGTGAAGTCTGCACAGAGCAGTATAAGACTTACTGCTTGTTTTCATCAAGATCTGAGAGTGATCATAACATTTCTGCTAAGAAATTATATAGTGCAAACACTGGCCGAGTAGGAATAATGATAAAAGGAGTCACCTAGAGGGGTCAGGACTGCTCAGTAGAGAGCCCATCCAACCAAGAGATGTCTTAGTGCAGTCCCAAGGTATATTTCTAAATTAGTTATCTAAAAAAGGGGAAATAGAGGCTGTACTTACAGGAGATGAGTTTCAGGGAGCAAGTAGTGACTGAAATCCTTTAGAAAGGTCAGAACAGAGAAGCAACTCAGTAGTGGCTCCCAGTGTGATGAGAGAAAAGGTGCGGACTGACTTCAGATATAGAGTTGGTGAGAAGTGGGAAATTATATAAAGCTCCACATGAAACCTTTGCTGGAATACAGATCCCGCTGGAGTGTTCCCACTCAAAAAGAACACTGAAGGGACATCAGAGAATCACTGAAACAAGTCAAGAACTGGGAAAAAGAGGCCTTTCATCAGCTGCTGTAGAGTTCACTTTATCTCATTTATTCAAAGGAAGAAGTTATCAGTCTTCATCTCCCAGGGTGCAAACACTTATATTAGGGTAAAACCCCAGCATGGGATTCAATCACCCAAACACAGTCACTCACAGCATGTTAGATGACAGATCTGTGACTCCTTTTGGGCAGGGGGAAAGCTGAGAGAAAATCTCTAAGCCCTGTTCAATTCTGCATATGAGAGTCTGTTGGATACACCACAAGCTGAGAGGCATGGTGTGCCACCCTGCATGAAGCTCTTCAGTGTGCTCACCCAGCTGCTCTGCAAGCTCTGTAGGTAACAGAAGAATTGTTTGAACAGAGCAGCAACCCCCGCCCCCCCTGCAATTACTGCTAAAAATCTCGTGCAATCAGATCTGCAGTTCCTGATATGAACTCCAAGGACAATCTCAGCACTGACATACATGGACCAAGTTGTATTTAAAGCCAGACTCCAGCTTCCAACTGGAGATCCAATGCATCGGGGTTTCGATTCCCCAATGGCAATCCTGCTCTAGCATCCATTGGATTTCTGGCATGCAGGGAACATGCTTTACATACTTACACTTTTAATATAGTATATTTCTGCTTAAGACATCATTTGAATTATCCTACACTTACTTATAAGGTATATTGGCATGAAAATAGGAAAAATGAAGGCAGTAGAAACTCATTGCCAAAGCTAACACACTTAAATGCTATTCATGGCTGGGTGCACCAGCAGATCTGAGAGCACCTACACAGCACAGGGCAGTCCCTTCTGATGGCAGTTGTGGTGACCAGCTGTGGGCAAGTCACAGCATCACTGCTCAGCCAGCATTGTCACCTGCCTCAGCACCAGCAGGTCATTCAATAGCACTGATGCAGTCAGGCAGAGAATGACAGGAGTGTAGGGAAGTCAGCAAGAGCAGCCGTGTCCCAGTGCTTCAGGATGGCATAAGCTATTGCCACAGCTCTGTGATGTTGGGAGGTGCCTGTGAGGGATTCTGTGCCAGAGTCACTGTGACTGCCCAGACGTCAGGCCTTTCTCTCTATGGGATCCACTCAATCCACATAGGAAAATGGGTGTATACAGTGACCATCTTGTGGGGATGACATCTTAAAGGAGTAAGGTCTAATTAAGTGAAAGCTACAGCCAAATAATGAAAAATTCAAATCCAAATACACTTATGCTGTGAAAAAAACCCACCATAATAATGATAGTTCAGTAGAAAATAATGCCATATCCAGATGTAAAAAAATGAATGCAGGAATGTCTGTTTACTTAGTGGCTGTACTGTAATGTTTAAATCCCAGTCTGTGACATGCAGTAGATACTGAGGAGTGTGACAAATAAATGTGAGGAAATTTAGGATTTGGGGGAATTAGTTCAGTAAAAAGGACCGTTGCTTACTCTGCTTTTTAAAAACCAGTGTTCCTGTTTCTCACAGTGTTGTTCTTAGTTGCTCTATTGACTTAGAATTATGGCTGGTTCACACTACTATGACTACTATGTATTTTTAAAGCTTGGAGAACAGCAATATGAATCCTCAGCTTGTTTGCTAGTGATCAGGTATCTCTAGGGAATCTAATTCTTTTCTTGGACTAAATTAAGTTTATGGGAAGTCATTCAGTCAAAATAAACATCAAAAGGCTTAACTCTTTTGAATTGTATAACCACAGGATTAGGACTTCAAACATGTTGAGTTATACATAATATATCATTCTTCATCCCATAAATATTTTGGATGCAGTGATAATGAGCAATCAACTTTACTCTTGTTTTGAAGACTACCCTGACACCAGTTGAGTCACTATATTTGGAACAGGATCAAAAAATGATGCCTGTAAAATCAAACAGCTTCTCTGTCACAGTTGTAGATGAACAATAAAAAAGGCGATTATGGAAAGTTAAATGTATTCACCTGTAACAACAATCACATTAAAGTCTCATCATTTTCTTTCAGATTTGCACAAGTTTGTTTTAAAAAGTTGTTTAATTCTATTTTTTTTTACAAAATCTTGGCTTAGCCGAAATCTCTAGTTCTGTGTTTTAATAACTGAGTCCAGGACTTCTACTTTTTTGCAATAAGCACACTAATTTATTTTATTTCCCTATCTATTATGAATATTGCCTTTATGTTAATCACATCACAAAGCATATTCCAGAGGTATTTTAAGTACCCACAGAGTTAACTAAAGCACAGTTTAGAACATCTAATTTTGGAAAGGGTATGATAGTATATCTAACCTAAACACAGCTTAAAGCCATGCAAAAAAAATTTGTTTCAATTATGTGAATGACCTATATATGTATATATTTAAAAGTTCTTGGCAGATTAACGCAAAATGCCCTTGATTTTACGGTTTTTTGAAGGCAAACAATCATTTGATTTCAATGAACTTTATCATTGAAATTGAAATTCTGGGTTTGGACAATTGAAATGAAAAGGAATGTGAAAGACAGTGTTAGTTTTTTTCTGCAAAAGATGTTACTGAGGGGAAATAAAAGGTGTTGATCTGAAGCCATGAGGATGTGCAGGGGAAAAGGAAGCAGCTCAGAGACTGTGGCTCCAGCAGTACCAGGCAATGGAAAAGTATTTGCCAGGTTCTTCTTTCTGCAGCGGAGCAGGAGCCCATGGCCACAGCAAACCACTGAGCTGACCTGCTATCTCCCAGCCTCTTGGCCAGCTGTGGTTATCATCATCCCTTGTCCTGAGACTGCTGGTGAGATATGACAGCTTCTCTGGGTGCTCTACTTCCCATGGGCACAGCCTTCACCTCATTCCAGTCTGTGCCAGCCCATGCTGCTGCTCTGCACTACCTTCCCACCCTCTCACCTCATTGCAGCTTCCATAATCCATGCTTCAGCCATGCTTCAAAAGGTGCCATGTAAACGGTTTTTAAATGGAAGGAGAGATGATGAGAAGAATAGCTTGATAAAAATCCATATTAGGACATGAGCATAAGAGGTTTTTTTACTCTTCTGCTCAGGGATAGATGCTGCAGTGCCGCGTGGGAGCCTAGCTTAAAAGGATCAAGATGTCTTGGTCCCAAAGAGATAAAAAGAAATAAGTCTAACATATCTGGGATTTCCTCCTTCTTATGCCAGGCAAAACTTGTTTGGGTTTGTTTGTTTGTTTGTTTATTTATTGAAATTTGACTTGAATTTGCAAGGATAGTTGGCTTCCCTTCAGGGGCATGTTCTGATGAATATATTATTTACTACTGAAACAGAAAAGGTCTCTGGTGTAGCAGTGATGGGGCGGAGAGTGAAAAACAAAGATGAATGAAGAAGAAAAAAAGCAGAGTTTGCAGCTGAGCTGTGAGACAAACCAGAGGTTGTACGGGACAGAGCTACAGGAAATCTGTTCACTGTGGCAGCAAGTGCAGGGGGGAGCTCTCATACACTGAGGTCAATTGGAAGCGAAGGTACCACACAAAGAAGCAGCTATGTGTAGACAATGAGAAGCTGAGTGGCCAGGACAAGCAGTAGAAAACAGGGATCAATTTGGAGCCTACATGAGGACTCAGGAAGTTGTTTGAGAAGAAAAGAGGCAGCAGCACTGCCTTCAGTACAGGGAGAGTTTGTTAAAATTTGGTGAGATTTCTAATGCAGCATGTAATGTTGTACCTTCACAGTTGCTTTCAGCTGGGGCAAAGTTCTTGGTGAAAAAAAAAGGTTTCAATACACATCTGTTCCTAGTTTATTGTAGAGCCAGAAAACCTCTCCCGTCACCACAAAGCAGGCAGTAGCATGGGGGAAGGGAAGGAAGGAATAACTGGAGAAGAAGTCGTGGAGGGAGCAGGCAGGACCGTTTCTTTTGGCAGCTGTGTCTGTATATGCCATTATAATGAAAACTGGAAATTAAGATATAGCAAAATGCTCCAGCTCCCTCCTGACTAACCTAAACTAGAGGATAACCTTATAGTATCCACTGTTAGATGTGCTTTTCTGTGTCATTTGTTACACCATCCATCTCAATCTAAATGCGTAACTATTGTCTAAAAGTGCACTAGGACAAACTGTAGCGGGGTAGATTTCTTTGTAAGCTCTGGATGTCTCACCATGTCATTTGGAGCAGACTTTACATGAAGTGCACAATTCAAACAGCATTAAAACTCAGCGGTACTATTTTCATCTACAAGTATTTGCTTCAGAAGTCTGTCTGCTTCCTGCACCTGTTTCTCCAGGTATGCTTAAGGTCTTCAGTAAAAACTATCTGCCATGTCCCTTCAACTCCTTTTCAGTGGTCTGACAAATGAAAAGCATTATTGCCCCAGAGTAGCACCTTTCTGGATAAAGAAATAGATCGGCATGTTCTGTGTATAAACACACACACACACACACACACACACACACACACACACACACACATTCACACATACTCCCGATTATCTTCCAAGGTAATGAATTACAGCCTTCTGAGTATTCTAGGAGGTAAGGCAAACTCAGCTAAATAGAAGTGATGAAGTTTGGAATAAACTTGAACTCTGGAGTAGATTCAGAGCAAATGAAAAGAACTCATTCACAGTGCCTTCTTTCTGAGTACAGATCATGCCATGCTTCTTTTGAATATTCATTTAGAGAATAGGTAGCTTGGGATTAACTAGTGTATCTTGAACCTCTGCTGTTCAACATACAAGCAGCTGAAACAAGTCTGCTGCTGATGCTGAGTTCTTTGAGGTAGCATGAACAAGAGATGGCTGCAGAGGACTGCAGAAGGACCTTGTGAAGTTGAATGACTGTGCAATCAAACAATAGGTGAAATTCAATGGAATTGCTACCTACCAGGAAGAAAAATGCTATCCTCTCATGTAAAATATAAAGCTCTGAGATGATCACTGCCACTGAGAAGGAAACTGTGGCATTAGTTACATATCAGAAAATATCAGTTGAGTGTGTGGCAGCACCAGACAATCAAATGTTGTAGACCATTGATAACCTAACACAGAACACAACAGGAAACATGAAGATATCAGTGCAGGAATCCATAGATAACCTGTACCCTTACTGTGCCCTCTCATCCCAAAAAGCAGAAACAGAAAAAAACTGGAGAGGAGAAACAAAGATCATCAAAAGTTTGGAGCAGCTTCTGTACAAGGTCAGTTTGATTAGCTTAGAACTGTGTAGACTGAAAAAGGGATCACATGATGTGTTAACATGTAGGAAATCACAGGAGGAAAAACCTCTGTTTATTCAAGCACGAAAATCCATGAGCTCTCAAAGGCAGGTAGTCATAGCCAGGCTCAGAGCACACACCAGGATTCGGTGCCTTGTGCAGCAGATAGACCTGGGGATCCCCTCACCGATGGATGTTGTGAAAGCCAAAAGCTGAAGTGGGTTTAAGGGGGTGCTGGTCAAACCCTTGGAGAGCATGAGAGCCACTGCAGGTTACTGATTCAACATACCAGACTGAGCTGAGGAAACCCCTGAGCAGATATTGGTCAGAGGGCGGGAGAGCCCAAAGGGGAAGTGGTGTGTGTGCTGCTTTGTTCCTGCTCTTGCTGAGGCAGCTGCTCTGGCTTTGAGCTGGAGGCAAGGCTGCACTAGATGGGCCCTTTGCACCCGTATGCTGCACTTTTACAACCAATTTCTCTCTGACTGATGGGAGGCAGCACTGACATCATCTGAATCAGATGCATTGCAGTAAGGCTGAAGGAAGAAGGAGAAGGATGTGGGGTTATTTTTGGCATGTGAGGCCCAGCTGCTTGCTGTCTTCTCTCACAAGTCAGGAAGGGCACAGACTGGAACAGGAGGTCAAAATTCTTTTAGCATGTCCTGTATTTCTTAGTAAATGGACTGAAACCAGAGAAGAACAGTAAGCTGAGAGTTGTTAGACAAATCTGAGCTTTTTTTAGTAAGTTTTCTGAATGTTGTGAAAACTTCCTTATGCACAGGATGATATATTTAATGTACAATCACATTTCCTGCATCAGGAGCATTCTTGAAGACTAGGATGGAGGTTATCTTGAAAAATACTGATTTCATCTACATGGTTAATACAGTGGATATGATGATTCATGACTGAAGCAGATACTACTTTAGGAAAGTTAATAAAAGCTGTAGTCAGTGGACATTCATAAGCGTATATAAAACTCATAATTATGCATATCAATAGAAATAAAACTGTTAGCAGAGAAATAGTAGGGTTAACAAAAGGTGATACATGTGTTGACTAGGGAGGAGAAGATACACAGGAAATTATGGACCACTAAAACTACCTAAACCACAAAACAGGAAAGGGAATTTTATCAGAAAATAATGTTGTTATAATGATATGTAACTTCAAGGGGACAGTCTTGGGAAAGGTACAGTGATCTTAGAAAAAGGACTTGAAATTATTTGCTGTGTATTATGAGTTAACTCTGGTAGGCATCTAATCCCCATGCAGCCACTTGCTTACTCACTTTCCTCCTCCAGTAGGAAGGGAGAGAGAATCAGAAGGGTAAAAGTGAAAAAAACCTCATGGGCTGAGGTATAGATAGTTCAATAGGTAAAACAAAAGCTGCACGTGGAAGCAAAGCAAAACAAGGAATTCACAACTTCCCATGGACAGGCAGGTGTTTAGTCACCCCCAAGAACGCAGGGCTCCATCATGCATAACAGTGACTTTGGAAGACAAATGCTGTAACTTTGAATGCCCTTCCTTTTTCCTCCTTTCCCCCTTTACTGTTGGGCATGACACCATATGGACATATGGTCTGAAATATCCCTTGGGTCATTGGGGTTGGCTATCCCAGCTGTATCCCCTCGCAGCTTCTTGTATATCCCAGCCTACCTGATGGCAGAGCAGTGTGAGAAGCAGTGTAAGCACTGCTCGGCAGTAACTAAAACATCGCTGTGCTATACACTGGTCACAAACGCAACACAGAGTTCTCAACAAGCTACAGTGAAGAAAATCGCCTCTATCCTAACTAAAGTTCATACATATATATCAATAATAGCACCTTGCAACAAAATTAAAAAGCTCTGTGGCATCAAAAGATGTGGAGTCATACAAAAGCAATGAAAACACATACACAGCATTCACAGAATCACAGAATATTCTGATTTGGAAGGAACTCACATGGATCATGGAGTCCATAATCCTAGTCCTGTACAGGATAGCCCCAAGAGTCACACCATGTGCCCAAGAGCATTGTCCAAACACATCTTGAACTCTGCCAGGCTTGGTGCTGTGATGACTTCCCTGGGGAGCCTGTGTCAGTGCCCAAGCACTCTCTGGGTAAAGAACCTTTTCTAATATCTAACCTAAACCTTCTCTAACACAACTTCAGGCCATTCCCTTGGGTCCTGTCACTGGTCATCACAGAGATCAGTGCCTGCTCCTCCTCTGCCCCTCACAAGGAAGTTGTAACTTCAATGAGGTCTCCCCGCAGTCTCCCCTTCTCCAGGCTGAACAAAGCAAGTGCCTTCAGCTGCTCCTCACATGGATTCCCCTCTAGACCCTTCACCGTCTTCGTTGCTCTCCTTTGTATGCTCTCTAATACCTTAATATCTTTCTTCTTTTGTGGTGCCAAAAACTGCACACAATATTCAAGGTGGGGACACCCCAGTGCAGAGCAGAGTGGGACAATCCCCTCCCTCGCCTTGCTGGTGAAGTTTTGCCTGATGCCCCCCAGGACACAGTTGGTCCTCCTGTCTGCCAGAGCACTGCTGACTCATATTTGACTTCCTGTTGACCAGGACCCCCAGCTCCCTTTCTTGGCGTTAATCTCCAGCGTCTCATTCGCTATTCTGTATGTACATCTGGGGACGCCCCATCCCAGGTGCAGAGTCCAGCACTTTCCCTCATTGAACTTCATATGGTTGATCATTGCCCACTCCTCTAAATATGTCTTGGTCTCTCTGCAAGGCCTCTCTGCCTCTGAGGGAGCCAACAGCTCCTCCCAGTTTTGTTTCATCTACAAACTTTAGTATGCCTTCAAGTCCTTCATGCAAGTTGTTTATGGCTACCTAAAGCCAATGAATACCATAACTGTATGCTTGTCTTGTTAAATTCAGAGAGTATCTGACACTCAGCACAGTGCCAGAGTAGGGCTCACAGTCACAGGGTGGCTCTAAGACAAGCAACGCCCAGTATGGCTAAATTTGAAAAGAAATCTTTTCCCAAGAGCATGTTTGGTGTATGTTTGGTGTATATTTGATGTAGCCATATCCCCGTGATGCTGGGATGTGTGAGAGGGAAGCCGTACACCTCTGTACATGTAACACAGGTGGTATCCTGCACCTGGGGCAGTATAAGCAACCTGTATCAAGCACCGGTACAGGCTGAAGGCTGACCTACTGGACAGCAGCTCTGCTGAGATGGACCTGGGGCTCCTGGTGGACAACAAGCAGTCCATGCACCAGCAGTGTGCCCTTGTGGCCAAGACCAGTGGAATCCTGGGCTACATTAGGAAGAGCATTGCCAGCAGGTCAAGGAAGATGATCCTGTCCTGGTGAGGTCACATCTGGAGTAGTGTCCAGTTCTGGGCTCCTCAGTACCAGAGAGACATGGAGCTCCTAGGGTGGGTCCAGCAGAGGGTGACAAGGTTCATTAAGGGACTGGAGCATCTCACAAGGAAAGGCTGAGGGAATTGGGCCTGTTCAGCCTTGAGAAGAGACAACTGAGACAGGCATCAATGTACTTAAGTGAGGAATGCCTCCACTAAAGTGGGAATGCCAAGAACATGCAGCCAGGTTCTTCTCGGTGATGTCAATCAATAGGACAAGATGCAAAAGGCAGAAATTGATGCACAAGAAGATCCACCTGAATATGAGGAAGAACTTCTTTACTGTGTGGGTGACTGCACACTGGAAGAGATTGCTTAGACGCGTTGTGAAGTCTCCCTCACTGAAGATACTCAAGAACCACCTGGATGCAAACCTGTGCCACATGCTCTGGGATGACCCTTCTTGAGCAGGGAGCTTGGGCCACATGACCCGTAGTGGCCCCTTCCGACCTGATGGATTCTGTGACTCCTCTTCCCTCCGAACCCATTGCCGGTGACCCGCAGCCCCTCGAGAGCAGACACCGGAAGGCCTGAGACCACGGTGCGAGCAGGAACTGGAGCCCCGTTTGTGTGCGTGCGAATAGCCCTGATCGCACCGCCGCTCCCGCACCCACCGCATTCCCCGTAACCCCCGCAACCAGAGCCGCTCCCGCCCGCCGCCCTCTGCCTTCCCCAGGGCGGTGGAGCCGCCTGCAGCCCGCCCCCGGCAGGGAGGAGCTGGCGGCGGGGCCGCTTTCCGCCGCGGTGCGGGACGGGGGAGCCGCGATGTGGCGACCGCAGCCCCGGGCGGGCGGTGCGGGGGACGCGGCTGGCTTAGGTGAGCGGGGCGGGCTCAGGTGAGCGGCGGGGAGCCGGGGGGATGCCCGGCCGGGGGGCTCCAGCGGAGCCTGGGAGCGGGCAGGGAGTGTGGGGTACCCCCGATGGGGCCGGGGTTGGCAGCGCTTCTGCTCGCTGGAGAGACCGGGGGCTCAGCTGGGGCAGCGACTTCGGGGAGCCCTGTTGAGTGCGGGGGAAATGTAGTTATGCGGGTGTTTGTTTTTGTTGTTTTTCTTTTTTCCTTTTTTTTTGTCCCTCTTGGTAATGCACACCTTTAATTTCACAGTCTTGAAAGTTCTAGGATTTTTTTCTTTTTCTTTTTTTTTAAAGCTCCCCGCGATGTTGTAGTTTGTTTCACAGTAACTGTAGTCCAAGAAACAGTGTTGCAGCTTTTAAATAACGTAACTGCTAGTTTTTAACTAAAACAAACAAAAAAACCCCGACAGAACAAACCTCGAAAATTTCGCTGCAGCCAGTGTGAGCGCACTTATGTTGATAAATGTATGATTTACTTGTTTACTTTTTTAATAGCCAACTGCAAAGAGGGAAGTAATGGTGATCTTAGAAAAGTCACACACATACTATCTCCAATCTTGGCGCAAGGAAGAAAAAGGAAACTGCTATCCCCATGGAGACTGTGCATATAGACTTATAAATAACTGAATTTTATAAGACCGTGACCTCCAGTGTGGATGAACTGCTCTCATCCTCCCTCAGAGCAGCAGCAATCAGCTGTCCTGAGCTAGGACTGCCCACATTACCTACACTGGTGCTGGCAAAAGGCTGGAGTCATGGGGAAATTCTGGAAAAAAAACACTTCACCTTTCCCAGGACAGCTGGGAAGAAAAAGGTGTATCGTTCACTGTGTATGTCTGCTGTCTTTTGGGTTGTTTGGGGCATGTGGTTTTCCGGGCTCCATTAGTCCACCAAGACTTTTCTGCAAACACTTCGGTCTTCCTTGCCAACAGTTTAATAGAAAACAGCTCATTCGTGTTTTGGTAATCCATGCTAGTCATTGTGTATAAGTGCTTGAATAACTTCTTGCTATGGTTTTGAATACCAGTTTAAGAGTTCTGCAGGGAAGTGCTTTTATAATAAAGGCTTTCAGAAAATATTCTGCAGAAGGTATATGAGGAAGTGCTGCTGGTAATTAAAAGTAAAAGAGTTTTCAAAGAAGTGAGTAAAGTACAAGGGGATGCATTGTCTCTGTTTTTGTCCTTTCTTATTTGTTCATTTACTTGCTTATTTGCAGTTGGCCTTACAGTAACTCCTGGAAAAGGGAGGAGTTCTACTTTATTAAACTTCTCTTGGTGTTTAAATACTCAAGTCCCTTTAATTATGTTGTACAGGTATTCCCCCATCTCATTGCTGAAGTTGTGGTTCATTCTAGGAAGGTATTAACAGTGATTTTCCAGTTGACATTACAGTACATTTTTTACTATTGATAGGACTTTTAGTCCCTTATGAAGCTGAAAAGGAAGGGTGTTTAAACATTTGATCTAAAAGGCAAAAAAGCTGAGTTTCAAGGTTTGTGGTTACTTATTGTAATCATGGCAAGGCAGGGGAATGTACATGAACCCCCAAATGCTTATGCACAGTGTTTTGTACACTTGACATTAGGACCATGTCCAGCTATGTCTTTTTTTCTCCGTAGTGCTTGATACTGCCAGAGTTATCAATTTTTTTGTATAGCTCTTTGACAGTGGACGCTGCAAATGGCATGTTCTCACACATGATAGTGATAATTACTGTGCAGCACCACTCTAAAGAC
The DNA here is from genome assembly GCA_013396655.1 of Campylorhamphus procurvoides. Lineage (NCBI taxonomy): Eukaryota > Metazoa > Chordata > Aves > Passeriformes > Dendrocolaptidae > Campylorhamphus > Campylorhamphus procurvoides. The sequence goes on along the minus strand of WBMV01007695.1, from coordinate 1,322,582 downwards.
TGGTCAGAGGCAAGTACCGTATTGCCACGGGCTTCCTCCCTCTTTAGATTTGGATAAATCAACCTTTGTTCTCATCAGTAAAGTGAAGTCAAAACTTTGGGGCCAAGCTGGTGCTGCTGCTGGAATTGTAGTAGAGCCATTTAAGAAGAGAGGATTTATTAGTACCAGGATAAATTAATTGTGACAAACAGGGAGACAGAAAGCACTGCAAACAATGTTTTGTACTGACAAAAGTGAAAACCCTAAAGGTTAATTCTGACTTTGTTCACAAATTAGGCACACTCAGTTAGGCTTCTTTTGCTTCCCATAACTTGGGTCTTTGATAACTACTGAACCACCTGACCTTTCAAGTGAGATTTATGGCAGTGCATGACACCTGAAGAGTGCTACTTGGGAGATATGATGTCTTTTTTCCCCCTCCATTTTAGCATTGTGTTCCTTTAAGCAACCTGTCTTTCTAATTGAGCAGAGACAGGCTGTGACCTTTACTGGTTTTGGCCATAATGCATATTAACGATGCCTGTGGAAGGGGGTTTTCTTGCCTCCTTTGAGTATCGGCCTCCAAGGTGAATAGAAAGGAACCTGCAGAGTTGCCATAGTGATTTCCAAGTTCATCCTTAGCATCTTGTGTCTTTTTCCAGAGAGCAGTCCTTTCATGCTGTGTCACTTAGATTAGGATTGAACCCAGGATATGTTGTAATACTATTCAATATTCTTGAATCAAAACTGCTGCAAAACCCTTATGTATTCAAAATGAATGTGCCCTTTGTAAATCAGCAGTCACACGAGATAAAACTTGGCCCTCTGGCACTGAACAAAAGCTGCTGTGCCTACATTAAACATGATAGTATTCTTATTTGGAGGTGTTTCTTTAATTCTGTGTAATGTTAACATTATTTAATACTCCATTTAATTTTCTTTTTTCTTCTCCTTTAGCATATAGGCATGGATTCCATTAACAGCTCATCTGAAAAGTGCTTTCAGGGAGAAATGTTTCTTTTTCAAGCCTACTAGCTACTGCTGCTGTGGGAGCTGAGGTCTGCTATGGACATTGTTTGCTAAACATGAGTCTTCTGTATGGAAATTGAATTAGCAATTGACATGGAGTTACTTCCCTATTTATTGATGCTGAGAATGTGAAGTGGCTTAATGAGCAATCTGAAGTCTGCAGGCAGAGGGGTGAGATCATGTGCTTGCCTCAAGTAGGGTTTCTTTGTTCGATGTGATTCCTTTGGGACATGCAGAATTTGGATTCTGCCTCCTCTTTGTATGTACTGTAAAACGCTGCTCGCTCTGTTTTAGTCCCTCCTTCATCGTACAGCCACACTTTCTTCCAGAACAGCTCTTATTATCTCGGTGTGATAAATTTCTAATTGGAACCTTGCTGTCTAATGAATATGATCGATGGCACTTTCTCTTCTTACTCACCCCCTCCTCCCTTCCCCTCTTACTGCCTTACAAATAGGTGTGTTAGTTGTGTGACCCTCATGTCAGTGTAAATTGTCTAGTTACTCTGCTCTTTTTTCACCTTCTGTCACTGTTTATTTGTAACAGTGACAAGTGTAGAAAAACCCAACTAAATTAGATTTTACCTTGAAAAGTAAATATTTACTACATAAACAGCTGTGTACTCAGAATTAGGGATAGAAAGTGGAAAATGAATTTTCTTAGTAGTGCTTAGCTCACTCCTTTAGTTTCAAAGTTGTATGTGTTACCTGTATTTATGGATTGAATGAAACAACAATTAAGTCAGAAGTACAAATGAACAGAAATTTGCTAAACACACTGTATGTACGCTCAGATTATAAAATCTCCTTGGAAAAGAGATCTGTGGGAAAAGTGGCTACTTGAAACTAAGGGCAGAAGGAATGTCATGTGTGTGAACTTTCCTTGTTCTCTGCAGTGGCTGAAGAGTTGGGTGTTCAGAGGGGTTTAGTGTGCTCTTATTGAAAGTTTTCTTTTGCTGGGCTGAGAGGTCAGTGGGGCAGGAAATCATTACAGAGGAAAATCTCTTAGTAGGGAAACTTTGAGGCAACCTGTGGAGTGAAAAGTCAAGAGGTTGATAGTATTGTGAAGCTAAATAAGAATGGAAGGGCTGGTATCTGGGGGAGAGGCAGAACTGGCAGCTGATATCATTAGATTTTTGGAATTGCTTTGCAAGTCTCCAGGTTTGTGTAAGGTAAGGCATGTGGCATTGGTGTAGCTTTTCAAGACCTTGTTTAATTGTGAATAATAATAATAAAGGAAAATTAGAATCTGAAGATAGTGATGTTTTGAATGTGTCTGTAGGTAATGAAGTTTGTTAATGGCTTTGTGACTTTGCTAATTAATGGGGTGAGCAGCATAGTCCCTAGCTCAGCTCATCTCTCTGACACTGCTTTGAGTTTAAATCACCAGTCAGACGTTTTGGTCTGAAAAAGATATTTTGAGCACTGAAGGAAACCATTCTTAGGGTAATTTTGTTTTGTTTTTGGAAAGCCATAAAGTCTCCAGAGAGCTTGGGAAGGAAAAGAATAGCTTTTTCATGCTAATAGACTGCTTTTGTGCTATTTTAGTGGGATACTTAGAGTAATTTGTTGCTGATCTTTAATGATATGTTGGTAAGCATCCTTTCTATTGACATACTAACTTAGTCTTGTGGGTTATCATGACTGCAGATATGGAGGCAGCTGAAATGGTGCTGGGGGAGACTACTTGCAAGGCCAAATGCTTATAGCCTCAGGCTTATCCTTTATGTTATGACTAATTCTTGTGGTCTGGTTGTTCCCCTTCCCACACACAAATGTTTTACTTCAGGGAATCACCACGAAGTTTCAAGCAAGCAGCATCACTGAGCCTGTTCAGTATGGTAAATCCAGGCAGCCTCTGCTCCATAAAATATCTGACTTTTTGTTGCAAGGGCTAAGCTGATTGTATCAAATTTATTTTCCCATCTTGTTGGAGAGCATCGCTTTGGGAACAAGAGCTTTCCATTCTCTGTTAGGATTTTGGAAAAGGATGGTAACTGAGGCAGAGATGAGATTGAATTTCATTGTGCTGGTCTAAGTTCCAGGTGCTTCCTGTTGCTAATGGCCCATGGAGACCCAGGTGGTGGAGAAGCTTGGTTGTTTCCTTCAGTGAGTAGCGCATTAACCTGTCAGTATTCGCACTAATAGCTCAGGCTGAACTCTGGCTCTGTGGTATTCCCAGCTCTACTCTTGCAGTGTCATAGGCACACCAACCTTGGGAGAGTGTAACAAATACATGCTGAGTTTGGTGACATTTTATATTGCTGTAGTAAGATTTCCTTAATGTTATCTTTTGGGCTGCTGTGTCCCCAGTAGGAGTGATGCAGATGGGATGCTGATACTTGTGCTTCAGGAGTGGTGTGGAGTCTCAGGAGCATGGGGTGCTCTCGGACACCCCAAATGGTCCCACTGCACTGGGACAGCACTATTTTGGCAGGGCACCATGTTGAAACCTTGCTCCTGTCCTGCCAGGGCGCTTGTTTAGGAGAGCAGTACATTTTTATTTGCTTAGAGAAGTGAAAATCTTGAGGAGACTTTCATTAAAATTGTGTGAGAAGGGCCTGGTCGCTGTTGCCTTAAGTGCAGCACCAGATCAGCTGATCTTCCACGTGTTTTTTTCTCCTAAACTAGTTAATAATCAACAGGTATTGTGTTTCCCTTTTCCCTGGGAAACCTGAACATGGTCATGGTGAAACAGCTGCTGTAATGTGCTTATGGCCTGCTGGGAACTTGTACAGACTCAGTTCCCTCTGAGCAGTGCATCAGAGCTTGATTCCTCCTGTGAGAATGAAGATGGGAAAATCCAGTTTTGCCAGGGGGTCTCGGATTGCTTTAGGGTAAGTAAAAATCAGCTTCTACTTCTTTCTTTGAATGCAGTAAGCATTAGCAATAGGGTATTTGTTCTTCTAACAGATTGAGAATTTTCCTGTTATGGCGCCAGCTTTTGCCAATAACAGAATTTTCCATGGGGTTATCTGTTCTAGTGTCAAGTTAGGACCCTTTCATGTTAGCTAAAGAGGTGTTTTCTGCTCACCTTGAATATAGTTATGATGTATACTTTTTCAGAAGTACATTTGTTACTGTCCTTTTTTGTATGAGGTAGGACTGGGAGCTAGTAACCAGTGTTGCTGTTTTGGAAAGAACAATCCATAAGACTTCCGATTGTCCTTTGTGAAAAACTATGAACTTTCCCTGTTCTTCATGTCTGCCTGTTTAACCTTTAAGGTGCAGTTAGTAAGGTTTTCCATCTTTGAGTTGGAGAGGCTGTGTATATTCATGCTGTTCACTTTCTGAATTAATTTCATATAATTTTAAAATAATTTAGCTTTGCTATGACTAATGATGGTGTGTAGCAACCTTTATGCTGTGTTTCTGGTGAGTTTGGTATGGCACTGAATTTCTTTCTCCTGAATCTTACACACATACTTACATTACTGCTTTGTGTGCTGCTCTTAGTGAAATTCCGTGTGCTTTGCCTAGGCATAAAGTTGGAAGCCTAGGAAAGTTTAAATTGGCTGTGGTTTTAATGCTGAGGGGCCCATATGACAGTGCAAGCCATGAGAAGTACATGGGGCTGCTGTCCTTCTTCTAGGTCTCTTAGGAATAACTGTTCTACACGTTAGCTGTCTCATTACTTGAAAATCATGATATAAAATATGAGAGGAGTTTTTAAAAGGAGGATTACAATGCAGGAAGCAAGTAGGGAATAATATTTGTAGTAATAATAATCAAAATCAAACAGTCCAGGTAAAGACAGTGCAGAGGACATAAAGAATTCTGAGTAGCTGCCTGTGTATGTATTTTAAGCACCAACATTGCAAAATAGTGGAAGGAGAACAAGACCTGCTGGAGAAATCCCTCAAATTTAAACCAAACCAAGAAAGAGGAGATATAGAAATAGCTGTATTTGCTACTTAATTCAGTTATGTAGAAGCCGTACACCTCTGGTACATTTATGGTGCCTGGTACAGCTTTGTGGCAGAGTATTCAGGTTTGACTTTTTCCCTGCTCATGTCATAATCAGACTTCATGGATTGGATAGGGTAGGAGCAGTATTCCCTGCACAGAGGTGGTCTTCCTAGTTTCCTTGCTAGGGAATTTGTGCGAGAGGCAGATTTTGTTGCAGCTGTTCAGACATGATGTTAGATTTCTTTTTTTTGTGTATGCAATGCCCTTGGCAGCATTTAAGGGATTACGTTTTTGAAAGGCAAGTGTCTTCAGAGAGTTACAGTCTCACAGATGGCTCCATCTTGTCCTCCAGTTGGCAAGCAGCCTAGGAAAAGGTATCAAAATAATTTTTAGTATAGCAAACCAAATAATGCCTTGAGAGAAATGGTTGCCAGTATTTGTTACAGCCAATAAAAAAGCCTCAGTAATAAAGATTTTGTGGAATAACTGCAGTAGATCAGAGTGACATTTAAGTGATGCTCATGAGCATCATTTAATCATCAGCTAACTACCAAAGGCCTGCTGCTGTGGAGCAATTGGACTTCCTATGTTGCTATGCCTTACTGTGTCTGCCTTGCTTAAGGCCCTGACCATCACCAAAACTTGTGATTTCTGCCTGTGTGTGGATGATGGATTCTTAAATGCTGTTTGAGAACATATTTATTTCTAATACTGAACTTTATTCTTATTTTTATTCATAGAAAATCTGCTGTTTTCAGCTTCCAGGATGTGATGTAACTTACTGATTGCTAATTTCCTTGTAGTTAAATAAGTAGCTTTCTTGCAAGGCTGGATGCATCCTCACAGATGAAACTCTTGAACTTTTATTGCGTCTGTAATTAACTAGTAGAATACTGAAATCATGATATATGTATTGAAATCTTAGAGGTATAATAGGTTAGTTTGGGTGGGAGGGAACCTCTGATGGCCTCTGGTCCAATTCTGTGTTCAAAGCAGGACTGACTGAGGTTGTGTCAGGTTGCTCAGGGCTTTGTACTGTCAGGCCTTGAAAAGCTTGGAGGACAGTGCAGCTGTTCCACTTCTTGGTTGCCCTCAGGAGGAAAAAGGTTTTCTTAGTATCTAGTTGGAGCCTTTCTTGTTTTAAGTTATGTCGGTTTCTTTCTTGTCCTGTCCTTGTGCACTGCTATGTATGGATTGCTGTCATCTTCAGTGTTGGTATGTAGCATCTTCAGAAAGTTGTTACTAGTAGAGGGTAGTTAGCGGGTCATTTCTAACACCTTTAGAAGTCTTAGAGTAGTACACTTGGCATTCTTTGATTTGCTTTCCTTTCTATTGCATAAAATAGCACTGTACTTAATGAAATTTACCATTGCTGCAAATATATCTTTATACCCAAAGAGGGCATTCTAACCTTAAAGATGTTCTTAGTTCTGTCCTCATGGCTTTCTCTGGTACAGAGTCCTTGTTTATTTCTCAGACTTTAAGGTAATTTAAGTTTAAGATATCTAATATGTTTTTGTTCAATAAAGCACTATGGCACTTTTATTGTATAGAAATGAAAATCCATGTGTCTTCTCCGTGTCTCTCACAGTTTTATTGTCACCTCTTTGTTTTTGTAAAGCTAGTCATGTAAGGTGTTCCTGCTCACAGGGGGTTGGCGAGAGAGGATGCCTTTTATGTTGTGAAACTTTTGCAAGTGCATTAAATATGGTTCGAGTTTTCTTTTCCCCCTAGGCAGGAGACCATTTAAAAGGTTTCCAGCATAAAGGTAGGAATGTTACCCTCAGGAATTAAAGGAGCCTGTCAATTAACTACTTATGTGTATGGACTATCTTTATGGACTATGTTTAGTTTTGGCGTACAAAAATGTACACAGGTTCAAGTCCTTATAGACAAGTTAAGGACATGTTTGTATTTGCTTCAGATTTCTGGTGAAATGTAAGATAAACCTGAAATTTCCAGTAAAAATTCATTGGACAGGATAGCATTATTGCAGGATCTGTCTCAGGGGGGCCTGCAACTTCAAAGTCTCATAGTTTAGATAATATAAAGATAAAATTCCGTCTAAGTGCTGCTTTTAAATCTCCAATCTTTTCTGAGAAGACAGGAGTTCTAGAGGTACAAAGCCTTAGGTGTATTCTGATAACAAAAATACTTATTTTCTATCTGTCTTTCAGGGGTCCTGTGTTAGTCCTTTGTTCTGTCTTGGGCATTCTTTGTGACTGGGGTGAATTGTGTAGCTTCTCACGTGGCCTGCTTTAACCACAAAGCAGTGCTTCAGACTCCTGCCATACCTCAGAACTGATGAGATCAAATGTCTCTGAAAATGCATCGCTCTCCTTGAAAGGAAGCTACAGCAGTTCTGCCTGCTACTTCTTAATAATAATACTTGTCAGGAGTATGATGTGTAACCTGAAAGACGCAGGGGAAGAAATCCACTGCTGCTACTACACTAGTAGTACCCAGGGACCTGTCCCATACACCTGGAAGGGATAGGCATATGTGAGCTACCTTGCACAGGACCCTGATAATCCTGGATTTGTAATTCAGGTTTTCTAAAGCAAGTAGTAAATTAAAAGAAAAGAATATTGGAAGTAATGAGTTAACAATCTATATTTATTCTAGAGAACCACTTGAATGACAGTCTTCCTTTGCCAAGCTTTTTGTTACTGAAGCAGATCTATTCAGGTGTGAGTGTTTAGTGTCTTATAGTATAATCTGCACCTTTATTATCCACTTAAAATGCTAACCTAAATCTGGAATATGCTGATCTGAAAAACTGTTTCCTTGGCTTTTTCTTTTAATACAGAGAATATTTTTGAAAGGCCAGCCTGATTTGAGTTTGCTTCTCATTATTTTTCTAACTTGAAGTATTTTGCTTAAGATTTTGTTTCACTACAGTATTGCACAGAGTCCTTGGCACCCAACAATCATCTGCAAGCTATCTCTCATAAGGGTACAATTTCTTTGAAGGTTAATACTGCGCTTTAATTTACTTGGGTAACAAATGCAGGCACGTAAGGTTCAATGAAAAGTGGCAGATCCTATGGCTTTGTACTTAGTAGTACTTTAGCCAATTACAAATAGCACGTGACAGAAATATATTAAAAAAATTCTGGAAAAAGTCTGTGCTTTTGTTGAGCAGCAGAGACATATATTAATAAGTGAAGTGTAGCCTGTATTACTAGGTAATGTATGTTAGTCCAGAGGGACTGTCAGAGTAAATTGTGGCAGGTAATTTTCTTGATTTCCTAGACATGAATAGCAGTGATTTACAGTCATGGGAAAGAAGTTCTTTCCAGAGTGTTTTCATTGAGATGATCTCAAAGGGGATGAATGGAGTCAGTGTGCCTTTAGAGTAAGGTTTGGTTTTAGATTGTCATACAAACTCTTGTGTGTGCTGTGAAAGAGGTAAAAGGAGCCCTGAGAACTGGCTGAAGTGCTGGTAGCTAAAAGGCTGAGCACCTGTAGAGAGGCGATGAAATCAGTGAACACAGCTCAAGTGGGGTTGGGTTCCTACTAAATGCACCTGGGGAAGTCTAGAAACTTCAGAGCCCTGCTGATGGGAAGTGTGGAGTAGGAAGGCTCTCTACCTAGGAAGGGATGGGGTGGCCTGAGGAGCTGAACAGTCTGGAGGCTGGTATCAGGAAGACTTTTGGCGGTAAGTGGAGACAGACTTGTTTGGTGTTGTGAGAGGAATGCTGTTAAGGGGGCAGGGGGGAGGCTTGTGCATGTCAGGGTCATGACAAAAAGGATAAACTGGAAAGGACCAGGGAGGTGCTATTGAGGAATGATATTGGGAAAGAGGATATCTCTCTTTGCATATATAGCTTTGCATATTGTTTGGGAGCTTTGTGAATGGTTGTCACTCTAGACTGTGTAGTGTGACCTATGCAGAGTTTGGTCAAAGATCCAGAGCACCAAGTGGAATTATTTCAGGGTCAACTCTGTTTTTCACTTACTTTAAGAGAAATGAGAGCTCAGTTTGAGAGAAATAACTGGGGAACGAAGTGTGAAATGCAATGGAAGTTGGTGTAAAAGAAGGCAGGGTTTGATCAGAGTAGTGAAAAACATGTGCAATGTTGTTATCAGAGGCTTGGGGTGAAGACAAAAATGAGTAAATGACAGTCAAAGCAGATTGGTTGGTGATGTCCTCCCTCAGTCTAGAGTCTGACTGGCTGCTGCTTGACTGTATCGCCTGCTCCTTGTCTGCTTCTAGTTTGAATGTGCATGAACGTGCTTTGGTCCTGTTGAGTCTTTAGTCTCTGGTCATGGTGTGAGGAGCATATGGGGTAACTCTCAACTCCTGCCTGGAGCTGAGTAGGCAGATTCTCAGATCTCAGTGTTCCTGCAGTGCCTCATGATGTGAGTTGGAAACACCAAGGTTGGCCTCTGATGCTAGGGCTCTTACCTGGGAAGGTATAGACAACTACCTGTCTAGTGATGGTAGGTGCCTTCTTTGAGTGCTCTTTAACTGTTTCTCATGGTCTTCTCATTCTCTGCATTGACTGCTGTTGTTGCTCTGTGCTGCCATATCTGCTAAATTATGTAATTCAATGTCATTGCCTTCTAGAGAGAAAATATTCTTTCCTGGAATGCTAATTTTTTAGAGTTCTTTTAAAGATATGCTCTAGGCAGAGTGATTTCTGCTGTATTTAGAAGGAGCTGTGATTACTGCTACAAGAGAGGTGTTCTTGCCTGTGATTAGTGTTCTGCTGCAGTTGCAGCAATGTCTGCTATAGTACTTTTTCTGTAGCTTGTTCATACACAATCTCAGAATTTCCTGAAAAATTTACTTTTTTCCTCTATGCTAGAGGAAAAGAATATAGCAAATGTGTTTTGTGTTCTCAGGCCCAGTGAAACAAACTTTCAACTTCTGTTTTGTCTGCCTACAGCCTTGGGTAAGGGTTGCAAAGGTCAAGCTATATTCTCAGCAAAGGTCTCCAAAGGGTATCGCGTGTGTCTTTCCTGCTTAGCAGTGCAGGTGTCCAAGGGGAGCTGCACTCTGCTTGCTGGAGCACAAAGGTTGACTCCTCATGGATTATAACATCTTCCTGAGTACAGAAATTTTGTTGGAGCATAAGGAGTTGCAGGGCTGCGTGTGAAGCCCTGAGATTTTCTTCTCAGAGGAGCAGGGTGAGGGACCAGCACCACTTTTTTTGCCTTCCTCCTAGCGACAGATTGGCCTTGAGTCCTGTGTGTTGCTGTAACTGCAGTTTGTGTTCATGCTTGGTTTTTGCAGTAGCTTGAATTTAAGCTGCATCCTGAGGTGCTGTGCTTTCTGTGGAAAGTTAGTGCTCAGGTTTCCTGATGTCTGGAGCTCCATTCCATCTCCATTGTTGCCTAGGCAAGCATGGACATTGCATCTGGCAGCCTGATTTGGTCTATAAGGTGAACATCTTTCTGCAGGCAAAGGAGGAGCATTTGTCCTGGGATTTTGATATCAAATTGTAAAGCTAAAAGCATTCTGACTCCTCACCCTTGGCAATATAGAAACTGCCACATTGTTTTATTTTCATTATATGTGATCACTACTGAGCTGTTAAGAGAAAATTACTTTCTATTTCAGTAAACTCAATTCTGGTTTCAGACTGACTGTGCATCAGATGCTTAATTTGGAACTCACTCTCTTGGTGAAATTAAAAATTCAAATCTCCAAGCTGGAGCACTCAAACTGTGCTTGAATTAGAAATTGACTGCTGTCAATGTGCTCTCACACTTCACTTTTTTTTTTTTTTTAATTCTTCCCTCCCCTCCCCCCTGATGAGTTTTATATTAGGCTTGCTGTAGATGATCTGACGGAGCAGAAGTAGTGGGAATCCATGCTGTCACTCTGTAGACAGAGTGATGAAAGAGAAGTGTGTTGTGTTAAATAGACCGTTCTTGAAAAGGACTGCTGTGTACTAATTTCATAGTTTCATGCATGTTTGGTGAAATACTTTTATGGGATGTGACTGCAAGCCCATTAAGTGTTGTTTGCAAATTAATTTATGACCTAAACAAACTTCATAATATCTATGCAATACCCTTGCTCCCCTATTTCTGTGTAGTATTTAAAGCTCTTGTCAGACCTTGACTGAAAGAACAGGGTGTTCTCTCCACTTTAGACATTTGCATGAACTGCCTCTACAGAAATTTGCATTGAAACTGAGAACAAAAGAGTTTTTCTCCAGGAAGAAGGAAAATACACAGAAACACACACATGCACACCCCAACTCCTGAAGTAAGCATTTATTTTTCTATTGTGAATATTCCTTGTAGACTTGCAGCTTGTGTGTCCATCTGCCCCTTCCAAAAGTACATAAATTATTCTCAGTTATTTAACTATAAGTTAAAAGCGTTATATTTACAGATTTGGAAAAAATGGAGCTGGATATTTGTGGGGAAGCGTCTTCTGTTAGCGACCATGCTGAAGGCACCCAGTGCTGGTACTGGCTTGTTTTTTCAGACCTACTTGTGTTCTCCCCCAGGGTGTTTTGTTGCCCATTAGATGGTCGACAGGATGGATTGCTGAGCAGGGTGTAGGGGAAGCTGTGACTGGGGAGCCTGAGAACAGCTACATTAGACAGCTGGTTGTACGAGTCTGGCAGTTCTAGCCAGCCAAGGTGGGTATCAGTGGGTTGGGTGAAATATACAGTGAGTTGTATAAGGAGGTGCGGAGAGTGATTTGGGTTGAGGCTCCTCAACCGCAGATGAATTTGGGAAGTGAGATGTAATAACAGCTGGAGAACTAAAAGTGTGAGGAGTGTCTGTAACAGGATTACATTGAAATGTGTTGCAAAGGTCTTGTGCTTTCCTGTGTTCTTTTTTTTAACTTGGGAGTTCTGTAACAGTAGTTAACTGCATGAGAACAGAAAAGAGCAGAATTTTCTTTTTTTTCCCCCAACAGTATCATGTTATCCTGCTTTATTGAATCATCACAGCTGGATGTTCTAGAGTGAATGTGTCGACTTGCTTTTCAGACCAAAAAAAAGAGTTTCCTTGTAATGTTCAGTGGAGAAGTTGGGTTGGTGTAGTTTTCATTCAGCTGGCAGGAATGCCATTTTCTATAAAAGCCAAGCCTTGGGTCTCAGGCTGCCAGCCATAGGGTGGCGATTAGTTATCAGTAAGTGCAACTGCATGCTTTCACAACTAGGATACTTTAAATATAAGTTTGAAAATATCAGGAAGGCATATTTCTATTCTTTTTGTCACATCAAGGTGCTGATTCAGCAAGGCACATGAGGAAAAAGCCTACTTTTGTGCATAGTCAGTGCAGTACTGAATACTGATTGGTGCAGATGGGTTTTATAATCTTAGTAGTTTTGAACACAAGTATGATACGTAATTAAGTAAGGGGTTGTTTCTTTTATTCCCCCGATTAAACAGGTGATTGTTACTAATGTGGCAGTGCTTGTTATTTACCACCTTACTTTTTAATAGACTGTTTTCTTTCTTAGCACTAAAGTAAGACCAGGTTTAAACTACTTTTTCTTTTTCTTTTTTTTTTTTTTTCTTTCCTTGATGGTGGAAAAAGTTGATGGGCATGTTAGTATCAGCTTGTATTATTCTAATCCTAGAGGGACTGCTGCAATTTTGTCAAATGGCTTAAAAGGAATTTTTGCATTGAGGAAGTAAGTGGCTTAATTGTAATGACTCAATGACACAGGTCACGGGAGTATGTAAATAAAAATACAATAATTTAAACACTATGTAAAGAAAAGCACTCTGACTTGTGCTATGCACAACTCATTGAAGTCTTTTTTTTTTAATGAAGAATAGAAGTTGTTATGCATTTAATGACTTCAGAGAATATTTTATTTGTGCTGTCTTGGAAATTTAACAGTTGAATGACTGACCCCAGTCTGTGACCTTAGAAATCATGGAAACCCTTGGCGAGGAAATAATTTGTATCATTTTATCAAATATAATGTAGCTCAGCTGTTGCTTGCCTTCTATAGATACACTTTAGAAAATGCTAGATAAACCACAGTTATAGTTAGCATTCAGTAAGTAAGATGAAAATGCTAAATGAGACTAATTTTAAGAGTTATGAAAATCTTTATTCAAAAGTAACTTTCTTCGAAAGTTTGCTTGTGCAAAGAGATGGTGCTTGTTTGTTTTACATAGGCTGTGTTGAAATCAATGCCATCTTATTTTGAATATTTGGTGATATCTTTGAAATTCATTAAATGATTCAAACTAACTTATTAGGAACCTGCAACATTTTCTGTATTTCTGTGTCTTAGGAACTGAACAGTAATGGTTATTGTCATGTCAGATTGATTAATCCCTCGGACTGGTTCATTTTTGTTCCTTGTAGGTTAAACATGTGTGTGTGTGTGTCTGTAAATAATAAATATTTTCTTCTTACTTACTTTGTTTATGCACAGTTTGATGCAGGTGTTTAAGGCTTCCTTAACAGAGGCAGCACTACAGAAATTGCTTGGAGCAGTGCTTTGATAGTTGGCTTTGAATATGACCAAATATCTTTTCCTCCACACCACAGTTACCACCCACAAATGCTCTGAAGGCGAATTTGTTATGGTAATAAAAATCAACTGTGTGTAATATAGGTATATTCAGATAATTGAGCTATCTTTAAAACCACACATATAATTTCTTACTTTCAGAAAGGACTTAATGAGCTTCCAAGCATTTTGCATTATATACTTAAAGCAGGAGTGAGGAGGGGATCGCTTCAGTGTTTCTGTACTGATCTATAAAATTCTAGTGGGCTTAACAAAAATGGAAGGTAGTTACACCTTTCCATCCACAGATGCTACTAGAGCATTTGATCAAAAAAAGACTGAACTGCCACTTTTGAGGCTGAAAACAAGGACTGATGATCTAAAATAAATTAGGTGATTGCTGTCCTTTAGCATCCGGCTGGGTACAAGAGAATGTGCTCTTTTCATCAGTGGGAAATAGTCTTTGGCTTCACCTCTCCCTCTTTCATCTCACTGGTGCAACTGAGATGTGAACAACATTGCTTTACAGCAATAGACTGTTTTCTTTTTCCCTCTGCTCGGGGTTTGAACTGTTAGTTTAGATGAAAGATTGGTCATCAGGAAAGATTGCTATGGTGAAAGAGCTGTTATTATTTCTGGGCTTTCATAATTTGAACATATCTGCCATTAGAATATATGTTGCATCATTGTCTAAGATTGAAAAATATATTTTTAAAAGTTAGTTTGTAATATTACAATTGAAAAGCTCTTCCATTTGGGACTTTTTTTCTATATGTGTGTCTCATATAGTGCATGACACAGTATAATGTAGGATTTTAAAATTACCTTCAGTTATTTCCATTCTGATAGTCTTGTAGTTAATTGCCGGCAGTTATTTGATGTTCCTGAAATTGAGGGAATTATAGGAGGGATTTGAGACTTGTCTTTTTTTTTTTTTGACAGACTAGCTGAATTGGTTCAATGTAGTTTTCTGTATCTGATGTGCAGACAAAGAAAGCTATGGTTGGAAGGCTATATAGAGAAACAAAGTCTCTGTAACTAAATTTCAGATATGTGATGGTAAACAACTGAAATTATTCTAATCTTGAGAAAAGAGATGTGGCAGAAGGGTAAACAGTGCCTAAACAGTACACCCAAAGCCATAGTAACTTCCTGGCAGGGTTTTGTGATGGCTGTGGGCACTGTGACTGTTCTCTGGCTGGAGCTGGCGATCAGGCTGTGGCCACTGCCTTCTCTCTCCCTTATCTTTTGGGGGAAGATGTGTGTCCATGATGGTCCCAGCTCTGTCCACTCTACCTTACACTCAGGACCAGCTACATTGGGGTGAAGGACCTGCAGCTCTCTTCTGGTAACATCCTCTACTTGACTCATGGTTTGGACTATAATAATGAGTATAATTCAGGCAATGGTCTGTTCTGGTATCCAAGTGAGTGACTTGTGCTGCTGGACTCACCAGGAGGGAGATCTGGAATCCATAAAGGACCTGAATGCCAAATGCATCTGGAAGGCTGCCTGCAAATGTTGTGAGGACCGCAGAGATGTGTGGGGTTTGTGTGAACTTGTTGAGGATACTGGAATGGTACTCCTTTGGCTCCAATAATATTTAGAATTGCATTCAGTTCACTTGGTGTGAATATCTAATGCTTTGGACAATTTAAACCCTATTTACATTAGCTTAGTTTAAATTTGGTGTTTAAATAGCTGTAATTATCTGTCTGCTTTATAAATTAATAGTGATTTAGTGAGATCAACTTTAAACTGATTTTAATTAAACCAGAGACCCTTTTACATTTTTCAGATAGGGCCTGTGACTAGCTCTTTTAAATGGCGATGAACTATATGCAGTCTTAGAATGACTTTTTTCTGCATGACTGATTTCTTCTGTTGAAATCAAATTTAGACTGTTTTGTGTATAAACTATAAGAATTAAATTCTAAAGAACATTTTGTTCACTTTTTGTTCCCTTGCTCCAAGAGTGGTTCCTGTTTGTTAAGACTTCTATTAAATTACTCCCAGTACAGCATTTCACTGTCTTTTTATAGTAGACAGGCTGATGGACTCTGTGACCTTTTTTACTTATGATTTCTGTCATGTTTTTTTACTCAGACAAAAGAGAATTTAAGAGACAGCAGGGATATTCTAATTTATGGTTGTAGGAAGCAGAATACAGAAGTTTAACTGCAGTCCCATGGTGAGATGTGCCACTATTCTAGTAATAGAAAATGTATACACTGTTTTTGTTGAAGGTTATTTGGAGAGAATGTAATGAATGTTGGGAAAATTCTCCTGGGAAGTTTCAGGCCTAATGCTTAAATTCTTGTATGGGATGTCATTGTAGTGAAGTGTGTATGAGACCTGTGTTAGGAGTTGCTAAGTAGTTTAGATTATGTGCACCTCTATCAATGTATGAATTGACAAAGGGTTGTGATGAGAGATGAACATTAAATGTAAAGAAAAGATATCTGAATATTGTGTTTTTGGGAAAGCTGTGTGTGGGTGATGGAATCAATTGCAAAAATCTGAGGTATTAGAAATATTCCTGTTTTAGTAAGTAGAGAGCAGCTAATAGTGGGCTTAATTCAGCTAGTTACCAGATTCCCTTGAAGGGTGCTTATGGCAAATAGGTCCAGTCAGTATATTCTCATGCTGTAAAATGAATGGTAGTGCAAAGCTTGTATTCCCACTGATTGTGTGCAGGACAGACAAATGGAATACCTTTTAACTAGCAGTAAATCCATGAGGAACTGAAACTCATCACCATTTGATCTTTCACCCATAATATATATAGAAATGTACAGAAAACACAGACAGGACATCACATTCTGATGTCTCACTTTTAATGTTTGCTGTAATTTTTATCTTGGTTTCTTGGGTGTTTTTTTGGTTTGTTTTCTCTTCTCTGAAAAAAGCAAATTTATCTTTTCATTTGTTTAAGTAAGGTATGTGTGGGGAAATACTAATATTTAATAATGCTACAAAGCATTATTTTTCTAGGACTGATGGTTCTGCATGCAAAGCTTCTCTAACTTTGAATTTTGGACAGTATGATAAATCTAAATGACAACTTCTACAACATCTTATTAGACCAACATCTGCAACCACAGGGTGTTGCAGAATTGCATCTGTTCTGGAAGCAGAATCTGAACCACTTGCTACTCATACTATTAAAGTGTGGATGTAGACACAAGAAACTGGACATAAGCAACAACAGGTTATGAAAAAAATTTTCATGTTGACTGTGGTTCTCACCTTTTTGGATGCAGATTCAGTCCAATCTTAGATGTGCTTGTAAGTCTGAAATCATTCTGAATCAGAGAGACTTAAAGACTGGGCTTTAATATGTTGTTAAGCAGTTGAGAATGAAAAAACAAGAGTGGTATTGTGAATAGGGAAGATGAGGAGATTGGTTGTACCCAGGTTTGTATCCTGATGGATGAGATTATGTGGCAGTGAGTTCACTTAAAAACAGGTGCAAACTCTTTTAGAAAGTGAATGAATACATGCAGTGTTCTCTATCTGCAGTATGGTAATTGTTTTGCTGAAATGGAAAGCAATGCACTCTGCTTGAAATTTCAGAAACAGCTATTTTCAGATGTGTTAAACCTGTAAAACTACATAAACACTTCACTAACTATTTTCCCCTCCCCCAGATGATCACCAGCAATTAATGCCTGGAGGTCCTCTTCGCAAAAAGAAACGGGCAAAAAGACCTGGATACATGAGGCCAGAAGCTCAGCGACAGGTGGAGTTTCAGTCCCTCGGTGCCTGCAAACCGTTCAGCCCAGAAGAGCTCCAGCATGGCAGGCAGGACTGTGGAGACTTTGAGAACTGCGCTCTGCGCAAACAATGCCAAAATAACTTTGAATTCCCGCGGTGCCGTGCAGTGAGTAGTGCTGGAGTTCCTGCTGATGGGGTAACAACATTGTCCAATACTGGAAATGTACCAGGACACTGCAAAAATCTGTCATGTTGCAAGAGTCCCCGGTCAGAAAACGCAGTGGCAGCAGCTTGCTGTGCTGCAGCAACAAGCAAGGCAGGTGCTTCTGCCCTGTGCTGTACATGGCAGCAAAACCACAGTGCTAAAGTGAGCAAGCCCCCAAATATGTATGCTTTGGATCAGACAGAAGTGAATAACAACTGTGAATATCAAAATAGGGATGATGTTTCTCCTTCTGCTGGCACACATGATAGCTTTAGTTCAAGTTTCAGCTTCATACAGCTCTCCCTGAACTCAGCCTCTGGAGTAAATGATGTTGAAGGCAAATCAGCTGTTGAGGAAGCTGAGATTGTTCTGCAACCCACAACCACAGGAAATCTGCAGAAGCCCGAAGAGATGTTACAAACTCATGAGAACTTGGGAGATTTGTGTTGCTTCTCTAGGTCCAGTGAGGGTTTGGAGAGTGAACATGAGAGTCCAGTGAATGATAAATTACAGGACTGTGAGACTGTCTCTCTCTCAGATATAGATGCCACATTTTCATATTCTACAGATTCCTCAGATGCAGCATCTGCTGGCTCTTCTGTCACCTCAGGCTATGATAGTAGCTTTACTGTTAGTGACCATAACTGGGATACTTTGATGAAACAATATGAACCAGTGCTACAGGATTGCTTGCTTGGCAACCGCAGTACATTAAAGGTCAGTAATCTCACTTTGGTTTTGATTGTTCTCCCTGGCCCTTAAAACATTTTTACTTATAGTGCCAAAATCAAAGTTTATGTCAGAGTTCAGATACTAATGGCCTTCATAGCATTTGTTCAAGAAGTTTTACAGTAGTGCTCTGCATGATAAAAGTGAGGGAACAGGTTTTGTTTGGTTCTTTAAAAAAAGGTGATGTTGTTGCAGTACCTTGTTCTCTGTGCTACTGAAACTGTGATCCTTTCATTTCTAATGTCATACATCAGTTTCTGAATTCAGTAAGTACCGCTTTCTTTCACAGGTGGCTGTTTTGTCTGCAGTTTGGGGGTATATATAGTACAAAAGTTGGGGGTGGTAAGAATTCTTTCCTTGAAGCATCATGATTTACTACCACAAAACTTTGTTTAAACTTTGTTTAAAAATTGCAAATGTTTAAGTTTAGCTAGAGATTTTTTGGAGTGAGACAACTGTGCGAGAGTAGTGTGTAATCTAATAGAGGAGATTTAAGTCCCTCTCTGTCTGCAACTGGGAATTGAACCTTTTTTTTTTTTTTTTTTCCCTCCTTCTACCCCAGAGGTGTAGTGGGCTGCTGAGTCAGCAGTTGTTCTTTCTGCATGTATGCATATAACCATGTTTATACCTACAATGTATACAGGCAGTGCCATTCACTGTGTTCTTTATGGGAGAGGAGCGAGGAAACCTCAAGAAGGATCGTCAGTGTTTTGTTTTAAGGTTTTTGGGATGGCAGAGGGGGCATTGGATGAAAACTGTGCTGAGCTTACCCGCTCAAAGGAGCCAATTATTAGATTTCTTATGCATGCAGGAAGCAATAATCTAGAGATTAATATGGGCACAATGTATTTCACTAATTTGTTCATGGTGCAGTGAGCAGGGTTTTTCTGGTGTGGTGGGTTTTTTCTTTGTTGGGTTGGTTGTGGGTTTTGTTTTTTTTTAATCATCTCACTAGTGCTTCAGTTTCTTGGTTATTTTTCAGAAATTCAGATTTTTGTGATATCTCAGCTTACACATACCTGCTGAGATGAACTGTATTGTCTTTAGGCCTGATGAAACAACCTGCTCTGGGATGACTTTGTATAACCCTGCTGTCTGGGTAAGACAGAAGGTTGAGAAACTTCTATTACTACTTTTCTCTCCATGACACCTGACCTGGGCTTATGATGCTCTTAATACCCTCTTTTCATAGAGGATGCACGTAGGACTCAAACTAGGTTCTCTTAGAGAGTTCACACACGTTGACATGGAACAGTTTCTTTGGCTTCGTGCCTGGAATGACAATGTACCTATAGCCTGAGATGGCTTGGGAAATTAATTTGCTACAAATTTGGGAATATATAACACAAAATAAGAAATTATTTTCTTTTTCAGTCTGATTATTTGATAGGCATGAAAGAAACATTACTGTCTTTAATTTCTGTATTCATTAATTCATTGAATGGAGAACTGGGGATTTGTGCCCTCAGATGTCTTTGCCCTTGGTTAGCCAGTCATGTATGTTTAATTTGAAGCACCTCTCTATTGTAATGATAATGAGCAAGTCTCGAAGTTTTCAGAAAGGAACAAAGGCAACTGTAGTCAAGAAAAGGAGACAGTACCAAAGTTCTTAAAACTGTGCTTTCTCTGTACTTAAAAATGAAAAGTGATCATCATCTGGTACATATATAGGACGTGCCACACTCCAAATATCTTATCAGCCTGCAAATAGAAAGCACTTCACTGTGGCATTGTCAGTCAGTTTGCTGTGGGCGAGCCTGAGCTGTGGTACCCAAGCAGACCTTAAATGACCTGTCACTGTAGCACATGATGGAATAAACACTGCTAACAGTGGCAAAGCTGTACGCTAAGTATAGATAATTATACATCATATATATGAAGAAAAGAGTCATTTGAATCATTCCTACTGCAGGTGTCTTTAAAGCTCTATCAAAAGTCAGGCATAAAATACAGAAAATAATTTATGATGAGGGATTCAGAGCTCCTCCATTCAGTATCTTATGCATTCCTTACCAGCCTCGGAGAAAAAAGCTTGAAGTTTCAGGATGTGAAAACCAAAATAAAATAAAGCCCTAAGGAAATGGGAATGCATACAATGGGTTTTGTTTTGGGGTTTTTTGGGTTTTCTTTTTTTTCTCTGAGGCATCTTATAACGTATTCAAACATTTTTGGATACTTTTCCAGCTTTATTATTTATGGTTCTTTTCTGACTAGTCTGCTTTCACATACCATATTTAGAAGGGGTATCCTGAATTCAAAGGTCCTGTGTAATTTGTTTGTTGATTGTGTAGTCTTGATAACTAAGTGCTTCTATTTAGTTCTTGACTGGCTGTACCTATTTTTCTCTATGCAATTTAGAGTTTAAATATAGAGATCAAATATGAAAGAGTTTCAGGGAGGAGTAACATCTTTGTTGGAAAATGCTTTCCCAAGCACCTTCAGGCTTTGGATTTTCAAAATACATGCTACTTCTTTTTCCAGGCTTACCTTTTCAGTGCTGATATTGGCTTATTTGGTACAGGTCATGTATAAATTTTCAAGAAATAAACACTTTTCAGTCTTGTACCCATGTGTACTGAGTTTCTGTGGCCAGGTTTTGGTAGCAGAGAGGGGTTACAGGGGTGGCTTCTGTTAGAAGCTGCCAGAAGCTTCCCCTGCATCTGGTGGAGCCAATGCCAGCAGGCTCCTGGACGGGCTTCCTGCTGCTGGCCAAGGCCAAGACAGTCAGGAATGACAGTAACACCTCTGTGATAACATGTTTAAGAAGGGAAAGAAAGTTATTGGTCAGTTGAAAATTGCAGCAAGGGAAGAGCAGGGTGAGAACATGTGAACAACAATGTGGACACCAAGGTCAGTGCAGGAGGAGAGGGAGGAGGTGCTCCAGGTGCTGGAGCTGAGGTTCCCCTGCAGTCCGTGGTGCAGACCATGGTGGAGCAGCTGTGCCCCTGCAGCCTATGGAGGACCATTGGGCTGCAGAGATCCACCTCCGGCCCATGGAGGGAGAAGCCCATGCTGGAGCAGCTTCTCCTGGTGGGACTTGTGACCCTTTGAGGGACCCATGCTGGAGCACCTTGTTCATGAAGGACTGCACCCCACGGAGAAATGACCCACGTGGCAGCAGCTTGTGAAGAACTGTTGCCCATGGGATGGATTCACGCCAAAGGGATTTGTGCAGGACTGTCTCCTGCGGGAGGGACCCCATGGGGAGCAGGGCAAGGACTCCTCTCCCTGACAGAGGCAGAAACAGCAACTGATTGTAGAGCTCGTTCCCTGCCTTCCTGCATTGCTGGAGAGGGGGGAGGAGGTAGAACTTAGAAGGAAGGAGGGGTGGGAGGAAGGTGTGTTTAATATTATTTTACTTCTCACTCTTTTACTCTGATCCTGTCAGTAATACATTTAATTAGTATCCCCACTCTGTTGTGCCTGTGATGGTGATCAGTGAGTGACCTCTCCCAGCTTTTATCTCAGCTCATGAATCCTTTGTTGTGTTTTCTCTCCTCTGTCCATTTGCAGAAGGGAGGGACGGAGTGGGTTTAGTGGTTTTACCTGGTGTCCAGCCAGGGTCAACCCACTACACTATGTTAGGCTGTAGCTGGCATGGCAATGAGGAGAGGACTAAACCTGTCTTCTAACCAAATTCTTTTAACAGTAAAAACTTGAAAAGGCCTTGGAATGCGCACCTAGCCTTACAAATTTTTAGTAAATTTAGGACTTTGGTACAGACTTTTTGATGTTAACAAAGAGAAGCATTATTTTTTGAAATTAAACTTTTTATGGTAGAATTTTCTTTTTGGGTGTGAGAGGTTTAGGTATTCTTGGTGTTGTGCTATTTTTCCTCATCTAGCATTTGCATTGTGAACTGAATATGCAAACATCAACATTATGTAGATGAGCTTAAATTATATTTTAATGAAAGTTCATTGGCTGCATATAAACACTTTCTTCTGACCCAACATGAGTATACATGTTCCAAAATATTCATACTGCATTTCTCTTTCTAGTTACAGAATAAAATGTGGTTTGCCTGTGGTAATTTTGTATTCTGTGCAAAACTCAGGCAAAAAAAATATCAGAATGGGCTCCAGAACACACTGTTGAGTACAGTGTGATCAGAAGTATGTGTTATGCTGACAGAATCCTCTAATAATCCTACTGTGATTTATTCAAAGGATGAAAAATATCCTGTGATCACATGATCTCCTTTGCTTTTCAAGAAATATCATTTGTTATTCTCTGTATGTGTTTGGACTAAAGCCACACTTGGCTTGAGTAACTGCAGTTCAATTGACTTCCAAATAGATCTGTCTAATTAACAAATACCAGGCTTAAGTATCAAAATTTGGCCATTGTAGTGATGTAGTAATCAGTTAAATTTATATTATGTGGAAGTTAATAGTCTACATATTTTTAAATGCGGCTTCTTCATAATATTTTTTTTCTTAGATAAAATCCTTGATCTTACGGCTTCAGAGGCTGCAGGAAAAAGCAATAGAGGAAGATGACTATGACAGAGGTGAGAATTGCTCCCCCCTACTCTCCACTGGATCATGCTGCCTGGATTTTTTTATTTTCTTCTTTTTCTCTCTCTTAATTTTATTTTCTATTTCTTACATAGCAGTAGGTAGGTGTGGAAGACTAGTTTAATAACCTATGTTGTTTGTTCTGTTTTATGGCAGGAAACAAATTAAAGTAGGTCAGCAGCAGGTAGCAACAGTTTTTATTTTCTTGAGCCACATCACCATGTGGGAAGGTTGAAATCCAAATACCCACCATCTGGATCAACTGTTTTTGAGCAGCGTGACTTTAAAAAAAAATGCAAAAATGAATGAAAGCTTTAAAAGGAGAAACAACAGGTACTGGCTGCTGATAGAGTGAGGTTTGTTGCTTGCCATGTTTAGTCATGACACTATAACAGGCCTCAAACACAGAAATAAGGTCAGTAGCTATGATAAAAGTGAATGATACTGTCCTGTGGGATTAAGTTGATTTCTACTGAATTCAATCGAAACCAGCTAAAGAATATGGTGATGATACAGTTGCTGGCAAATAGCTATCTTTGAATAGGGCTTTTCCTTTGAAATGCCTTGGCAGTTCTCATAGCTCTGTGTATGTGCACATTAATAATTAGAGCATCTATTAACACATATATTAGATTTCTTGTTGTTTCCTGCTCTGGTAGTCCATGTTCAGATACTTATATGTTGACAGTCTTGAGGTTCTAGGTTAAATTATTCCAGCTAGATCTATAATCAGTTGAAAATTCTGCAAACGTTTCAGTAAAGTCTGCATGAATATTTTAGAGAATAAGGTTGGAAAAAGACAGCTCCTTTCCTGCCACTTTTTTATTCTCAGCTTTTAGGGATTGGGCAGTGGTCGGACTTGTGGTTTGCCTTTCAAAATTAACGTATGATACTTTGCAGTTGTACTATGACTCTGTTTTCTGGCCCCAAAAGATGTCTCCAGGATGATGAAAATGTGTTCCAATAGAGTGTAGGGAGTAGGTGTGGAGCCCTTTTGCAAGAGTAGTTCTGTTGGCCTCTTAAAGGCTTGCTTGTATGTAGGATAAGAGTCTGCGAATGTCACAGGTCATTCTTTTAGTGTGGCATCTCCTAGTGTGGAAAATCTTTAGGTAAGTTAAAAGCTAAGTATGTTTTAGATATTAATGGGCTTAATCTCTGTCAAATAGACATTTTTCATGTGTATATTTTACATGTGTAACACTCATAACTCTTCTTTTTCAAGTGCCTGTGGATTGAGGTCACGGCTGGAGACTTCCCAACAGCTGTGTGCTTGGTGCACATGGTTATCATAGAGTCCTGCTGGGATTCTCTGGGCAGTCAGCCACTCTGACAGCAGTATTGCAGTGTGTCAGGTGTGACATCTCTGTGTGATGCCACATAGTCATTGACCACAGGGAAAGATGATACTTGTCTTGAATCTTGTGCAGAAAGCCCTTGCGTAGTTTTCCTGGATGCTACTCTTGTACCCTTAAAACAGGACCAGTATTCTGTTGACCACCACGTTATCACCTGCCCTTTTCAGTTCTATTCTAGTTATCAAGCAGGTGCCACAGAGAGTGGTTTGTAGAATCTTGCATTAATTCCCCTCAGAAAAATGATCTGGCTGAAATGTTATTTCACTAGCTATTGTGGGCACAGAGAAAAAAGGTGGCAGCACTACAAAGGTAGTGAAGAGCATCCACAGGTGGGATTGCTGTGTTTTCTGTGCTAAATCTGGCATATATGGGCAGAAAACATTTGTCCTGATGTGGGACTAGATGCTGAGGTGCTTGAGAGACTTTGCCTTGGGTTCTTTCATCCCTTAGAAAACTGGGAGTCCACTTTGAGACACTGTCTTTCTCAAAAAATGCCACGCTTCATGCATGCATATGACCATGCATCCTCAATTTTATCCATTCCTAGCTTTTGAGTCCTTGACCTTCTTTCTATCATATTGGTCTTTGTTCCTCTTCTGATACAACTGTCAACCAGCATTTTTTTGTGACTGCCTTTCATTATTTTCATGTTATCTGAACTGGGTTCCTTAGTTTTTCTTTTGTGGAACATGGGCAGCATATCTCCAGGGAAAGACTCACATGGAGAAGGTGCAGGAGAATCAGAGCTGTGACCTGCCCTCCTCATCTTGCAATGGCAAGCTTTCCGCCTTTGCTTTTAGAGCTATGTTGCTGCTCCTGGTGGATAACAAAGTCTTCCCTAGTGTGAAGTTTGAAAGTTTATTAAAGCACTTACAGATTGGCCCAGTACCAATTTCTGTTCAAGTGAAATCTGTAATTAGCCTTCTTTAAAAGGATCTTATTGCCAAATATTGCTAGCAGGGAATGGAATTGCTAAATGGGCAGAGCTGTGATGTGGGGCTTAAATGGCAGTGTATTTTCAGGGAACAGGAGAAACTAACATGGTGCATGCAGAGGGCTAAGGATGTTTTAACTATAATGCTAGAAAGAAAATTATGGCCCCTGTAATTTTGGGAATGACCTTGAGTACAGAGTGAGTCCTCTTTATAGCAGAACTAATTTGAACAGGAGGTGATGGTAGTGCTGTGTGTGGTGACAATACAGGTCTTGCTCATTTGGAAGTTTTGCAGGGGAAGAGTAAGTCTAGTGTGATGTGAATAGCTTTGAAATGCCCTGTACATGAAAGAGGTGAGCAGGTGGAAGAGGGGTACGCATGACTAGATTACCAAGTGGAAAATTAAATTGTCAATAAATGATCATGTGTAACTACTGCTTTGGTGGTAGAGGCTCCTCTCCAGCTTCAACCAAAGTCGAGAAACTCAAGAGGTTTTTCTGACTTCAGTTCTCTTAGTCATCTAGTCTTGCAGGAAAGGCACCAACTTTTTTTACAGCAGTTTGGTGGGAGGGAGATATGTTAGTACTTAAAATTCCTCAAAGCGCTCAGGACTGGATTCTGCTGTCTGCCACTGCAAATTTCACGCCTTATGAAAAGGCAAGCATCCCAGGTTTGAGACTGATGGTTACCTGCTCTCCAGAGCTTTTTGAAAGCTCCTGTTGTTTATGGTAACCTTTGAAACTGAAGTGCAGATAAAGATGTGCCCCTATAGAGAGGGAGAAGTGATACACTGTGTTTTTAGTTGTGGCAACAAGACTAGGAAATGACAGAAATAAAGGCAAGGGTTTTTTGACCACAAAGCCAAGGGTAAATACCTTGTTGCAAACACGTCAGGAATAAGAATATATTGGTTTTTCCCCTTTGCAGAAGTGCAGAAGAAATGCATGCTGTTGGGGTCTGTTGGAGAACGTGGTGTTTTCCAGGTTCATGTTTGTGAATTAGCATTTATTTCCACAATGAGTGATGATTTTTTCAGGGGCTTTTTGCAACCACAACCCTCTGTGTTGTTAAGAGGCAAGGGAATACCTGTTTAAATCTTCAGCTTGTTTCTTCTTAGTTTTTCCTTTATCTAGGTGAATTTGCTCTTGTCTTCCTCCTCACCTTGGGCTTGAGAGGTGTGCAGCAGAAATGGCTCTTGCCATTGCTTGATTACCTGTATTGTGCCTTCTGAAAGACCTGCCCTGTCATGGTTAGGGTGTTGGTGTAGAGCTTCAGCCAGTCATTCAGATAATTACATTTTTTTCACCATATTTTCTGGCAGTGCCATGGGATGGGGTGAGGGATGTGTTTGTTCCGAGAGTGCTAGGGGCTGCTCAGGGCAGAGGCCAACCCCTGTCCCACGTTGGTGCTCCTCTGCTGGAGGTCACCAAGCACAGTGCTGTGAAACCTGCAGGGTGTTCTCTCTCCATACTGTAGCTGTCATGGGTTGTTTCAAATGCAGATGTTCCTCAGCTGTGAAATGCATATTCAGTGACACAAATCTCCTCAGCCCCGAGATAATTTTAAGTAGGAACCATTAGGATGTTATTTGTTTTACTGCTCTTTCTGTTTGTAGTGCAAGAAAATAAGTGTGGGTTTTTTTCTCCTGTATTTACTTGTGGTCTCCTCTTGATGGCCACATTAGTGTATATTTTTAAAGCAGGTACTGTACCATGGGAATATAAGCATTTTGCCTTGCATAGTGTATAGGAAAAATTGGTCTGTTCTCCAAGGATCACTTGGAGTGCTGTCATGGCTCATTATTCATGATGGAGCTTGACAGCTCCAAGGTTAAACACACTGCTGAATACAGGAGGAGACAAAAAAAAAAGGCAGTATATTTTTGTGTCTGTGGGAGTTGTACTTGTAGTGGGAGCAAGTGTATTTTGCTCAGTACAAATATATTGCCCAAACATTTGAAAACCTTTTTTTGCTGTTCTTTGCCTCTTGAGCTCCTCAACCTTGCCTGGTCCAAGAGGCAGATGGATTGGTAACTATCAGGACTGAGTCTTGCTGCTGGGCTTCATTAGTGGTTCACATGCCATCTTGTTACTCAGAAAAAGGTTTCTACAGAGCTACTGGGTTTTTGTTTGGTTGGCTTTTTTAATTATTATTTTTTAAAAAAAGTAAACAGGAATATGAGCGTACAGGTTCATTACTTGCAAGTGGTAGCAAATTTTCCTGTGCAATCGGATTGTATTCAGAATTAGGGTTCTTTAGTGAAGGTCATTCATTAGATCAGGGCAACCTTCTCATCAGTCCAGCGTGACAGGTAGAACACAAAAACATTTATGCCTGTTGTGGCAAAACTCGTGCTATCTCAGCAATAAAAATTCATGCTACATTTAGCATCATGTAAGCCTTCAGTTATTTTAGGTGTTCTCAAAGCATGAACTGTGTGGATTGGTGGGCTGCCATGGACTTGTGAGCTAAATGCTTTGCACAAAAAAAAGCATGTTATTTTTTTCCTTCCTTTTCTCTTTGTTTGTGCTCTTTGAAACCTCTTAATTATTCTTTCCATGGCTCAGGATTTGCAAGGCATCAAGGACAGAACTCTCTGCTGTTTAGGAGTTTGAGTCTCGTTTTGCACCTTTTCCATTAATCTCAAGGGTATGAAGGGAAAGGAAAGACTTTGTAGCTGTTACTCTTCTGTAGGTTTATACTATAAGTGCACTTGAACCAGCTCTTTGTTTTAAGGCAATTGTAGACAGAGAAAACAATAGAGTATCCTGTTAAGTAGGGCCTGGGTTGAGAGTACTGTGTTAAGTGGCACTCAGAGGGAAGCCTTGGATGCTTCTCATGGTGGCACTTGCGAATTCTGAATTTTGCAGAACCTCCAAACTCCTGGTGAGATATACAGCTGTTTGTTCTTTCTGAGTTTCTTTTTGTAGTTTAAACTGGAGCAATATTTTTCCCAGTTGAAAGTACTATTTCTAGTCACAACTCTTAAGCGTTTAAACTAATTTGATACTCAAGCAGGTGGGTGGTGTGTTGTTCTTTTTGTTGTCTTGTTTGTTTGTTTTTTAATGTCTTTTTTTTTCTGGAAGAGCCATTTGTAGATGAGGGTTGGATAGAATCCTTACTTTATTGTGCTTCTATTATTTTGAACTAAAATGCTTGCTTGACAGATGGCTGCTATAATAGGACATAGAAATGATGGCAAGTTGGCTTCTTTCTGAGGAAGGACAGTGAATTTGAGAGAAGCTGTATCTGGAAATAACTCTTGAAGAATGTGTTACTTTGGATTGGACTTGTTTCAGTGTTCCATATACCTTTACGTATATAACCTTAGCTGTATATTGAGTGAAGTTCTTTATCTGAGGCTGCTGACTTAATAAAAAGGGATGGATGCTGGAGGAACAGAGATTCTGTGACACAGGAGACTTACTGCGAGCTTGTAACTTGCATTTGCAGGCCGTTGACTTGTCAATGGCTTAGGGGTGGATGGAAGAAATAGGACTTTTTGTTATGCCACACTGTCAGAGCTTTGTTTCATCACCAGCTTGTAGAAGCTTCCTGAAATCTGTGGGTAAGTCTTTGGGGGTTTCATTTTCATCTTTACAACTTTCCAGTAAAGCTTTTAAAAGGATAGAAGAAAGGGCCTGTAGAAATTCCCAAAGCCAATTCTTTGTTGCATGAGTCTTGTTTATCTTGCCTTACTCTGACAAATTCAGATAACCTCCACAAAAGTTTGTGTGGTTAAGGATTGTAAATGCTTATGTGAAGTCTAATTCAGACTTAATTTACCTTGCAACAAAACGGAGGTAGCACAAGCCTTGCAACTCTTACACCTTGTCTGTGTTTCTCTAAGATACCAGGCTCAAATAAAAAGATAGAAGTCTTTTTTTTGTACATATCCATTACTGTTTAGTGCTAGCTGAAACTGTGGACCAAGATGCTTCATCTTGGCTTCTGTCTAATAGCAGCAGTAATGATGTCACTGTTTCTTTTTATGCAATCTTAGGCTTTTCCAGTTGTTAATGTGTTTTTGCCTTTTTTCTGCCTTTTTTTTAATATAAAAAAACTGAGCAGAAGTCACAATTTACAAGTATAGATTTTCTTATCCTGCTGTCAGAAAACTGGAAAAAATTTCTTTAATACTAAAATAATAATGTAATGACCAATGCTTGTGAGAGAGGTGTCTGGTATGCTTTTCTGGGTACTATGACTTGTGTTTACTCATTGCATATGAAGCACTGTATCTTCAACAGCTTCTTGAAATGCTTTTGATGTGAATCCTCATTTTAGCCCTGCTCATTAGTTTCCATCACATCAAGGTATGTCTCTGAGGTAGAATAGGATCTTGTGTTGGTCTGCTTATGCCCCCACATTGAAAATGCAGTCATGTTTTCTACACTTTCAATTCCTTAGCCAGTATTGGAGGGGAAACTGCTGTAGTTATGCAGTATCTAGCTGAAACTATGCAGCCTAAATACTTTTAGGAAGTGGTAGTATTTTGTGGGATTCTACTATGCTCTTGTATTTTAATCCTGGCCAGCGTGGAGAGGCTCAGCTACATCTAGTGTTTCTGGAAGCTGCTTGACAAAAAGAAAATTACTGAAGTTTTGGCATACTGTGTGCTTGGAAGCTTTCTCTGCTCCTGGCCATCTGCTGTCTAAAACTGACACTGCTGGCCAGCCCTCCTATGGTAGCTGGGCCTTATTTCTCAGTCCATGATGCAGCCAAGCTGTTCCCAGACAGCCTGGATAGTCTTTTACAAACAAACAAGCATTGAAGAAATATGAACAAAATAAGCAATTATGGGTAATTTAAGATCTTACTTGCTGAATTGCTGTTTGAAGCATAGGGGTATGATGGGTATAACTTGGGAGAAGTGTTGATGTGTTATCTGGACAGTACCCACTGAATGAGTGAGTGACATGGCTCTCCTGATACCCAGCCAGCCCATCTGCTTATTTTGTACTTGAAAACAAATTTTATATTCAGGACAGACTTATCTTTCCCTTGATCTTTAGAAATATTAACTCCAGAGAAGAAAATTGCATTTCATTTGCAATATGACCACTGGAGACACCATGGCTATTAATTCCACCAACAAGAAATTGATTTTGCTGCCCTTGTCTTACACTTAGGATATAAAAATTTTAAGGGAAGGGGGACTCCTGCTCTTTTCAATTATTATCTGCTTAATAGTGACTGAATAGGAATAGAAACTTCTAGATGTCACAGTAATGCAAATTCTGTATAATTGGGGGTTAAAAAGATGCTGAATGAATGTGACGAGCATTTGAAAGCAGACGTGTAAGTCTTCCAGTGTGAGTCCTCTGTGGAGAGCTGATAACACTCCTTCCTGATTATCAGATATTGTCTGGTCAAATTCCTTATTAGGATGTTTTTATTGGAGATCTCTGCAGTCCTTCCATTACTTTCCAAACTCCTCTGCAAAGTGGAATTGCCTTAAGTCAATTAACTTCTCCTTTCTCCTCAGATTTCCCTCCCCTCTTCCCTGTCCATGTGTCTGGGCCCAACTGCCCGTGCTGGGTGTGTTCATAGTGCTGCAGATGTGTCTGTACTATCAATGCTTCACTGCCCTACCTTTGGTGTATGCAAGCTTTTGTGCGTTCCTTTCTTATCACTAGCCTATGGAAGTAATAAATATGCTGGTTTATGGACATCTTTAGTGCACTTACTACAGTGATAGGGTTGTGGCAATGAGCATTAATCAAAAGGCAAAGTGGGGAAGTTTCAAATTTCTCTCATTCTTGTACAATAGCATGTGTTGGACAAAGACTTAGTGAGTCTATAGCAAATGCTGACTGGGAACATCCAAACTGATGTCAGGTAATGTGAGTTTTGAACTTCTGCTGTTGATATCATCCTACCACTCTAATATTAGACAGGATTCCTGGTAGGTTTTGATTTGAAGAGTGGGAATTGATGGGGACATCTTCATGCTCACTGATTTTTTTTTTTTTTTTTAAAGCATGAAAAAGTAGATTAATTTGGCAAAGCTGAACAGAAAGCAAGGTGGGGTGCTGTGAGCTGGAAGCATAACTCAGATGTGGTGTTGGAACCAAATACAAACAAAGATGTACAGCCTTTTGTTGTCCAGGTCACTGCAGAATGTACTATTGATCTGATTTATTTGTTGGTGTTCATTCATGTATGCCTCTGGCATTGCCAAGTGCCCCTTGACATGCCTCCCTGCTAATGATAACTCAGTGGAGAAATAACATCTTGGAGAAAAGGCTTTAACAGGGGATTGCTAAAAGCTCTCCAGGGTTCATTCAGCTTCTTGAGAAACTCAGTCAGTGGAGGTAAAGAGCAAAACCATTTTGGGTTTATACTTGCCGTGGCACCATACGAAGAATCTGTTGCATTGCACCAAAGTGTCAGGGAGTATATTGAAACATTTGGGGAAACAGTCTCAATGATAAGACCTGCTTATAAATGACTGTTTCTATCTGATTTATTTTTTTTCATGATGTGCTGTACCTATAATATTTTTATGCTGTCCTAATATCCAACCCTAAACTTAGAATATGTGCCAGTCTAAGATCTGGAATATCTAAATTGCAGCCATTTCAGTTTCTGTCCCTTGCCTGAAGAAACTTTCAAACAGCATGTTGCAAGGAGGCACTAACTGATGTATTTTGAAAAGCTGGTGTACTTGAGTTACACTGAGTGAGAACACACAGGAGATAGGCTCATTATTCTGGTGTTCTGAACAAAATGCTTCTGGTCATGCTATGTCACCTGCCTCATAGAACCTAGGGTAAGAAGACTCAAGATATATAAATGTGTAAAACAAAACAGAAAAACCCAAAAAACAAAACCCAGACAAAAAATTTTTTTTTTTCCATAATATTGTCTAAAATGACAAAATCTTCCAGGGAAAGAAATGCTGAACATGGTGAGGAGGAGAAAAAGAAGAAATATTTGGGGAAAAGAAGATGAAAATCCAAAGTAGAATAACTATAGAATTAAAATGTAATTCTGTTTCAGAGCACTGTACTTGCAGAAGCACTGCTACTAGAATAGCTTTCTGATATAATTATTCTGCCATCACAAGTCTGTTCATGCCTGCCTGTAGAAAAGTCTGAGTTTTGTGCAGTTCTATAGTTCCCATCTCAGGTGCTTTTTCTCTCACCTGTAACTCCCAGAGCATATAAAGAGGAATACACAGGATTCACTAGGATTCTCTTATTTAATTTAAATGGCTCTTACATTTCTTTTAGATATTCTTGAAAACAATCAGGCAGCTCCAAATAAGAAGAGGAAATCTGGAGAAACAAATAATCTTCACTCCCCATGCCAGGCACTGTGCCACCTTGCTTGTTGAGTGAATCCTTGTGTTACTGTATACAAGGAGCGTTTTCCTGTGCCCTCCTCCTGCTTTCAAAATACTCTTCTTACTTATAGGTGTATTGACTGACCCATTCAGGCTGAGTGTGTACAGGCAGCTTTACATGCTCAGTAAAACAATTCCATTACTGTTACTTCTCTGAAAGGAAAAAAAAGCCCTTCAATCAAGCCAGGAGAAGGCAAGACTGCATGTCTGTGTGTGAATGGCTAATGCCTCCCCAGTGCAAACAGATGGGAGTTACTTGGGAACAGTGTGGGCAGCAAAGCAGCTGAGCTGTATTTTACTTTCTTTACTTGTGACACACTTGTTTGTTGAATGCAGGAAAAAAAATTATTCATTATGTCAAAGAATGTGAAACAAAGCTTTTTTGGCTTGTTGAAGTGTCCTGAAAAATGCTGCTTTTGCTCAGATTAAAATACTCAAGTGAACTCAGTTCCTTTTGAAGCCAGAGCTCACTTATGTAGTGGCTGCAGGATATGTAGGTCATGTGAGGGCTGGAGCCATTCAAGAGGGATGATGCCACAGGCCTCTGTTTCTGCTGGACAAGCATCCAAGCAATGGGTTGTAGCTTTAAAGAAGCAAACTTCATCAGGCCTGTGTTGAGAGATTTCTTGTACCTCCATGTATGCTCCTACAGGGACTGTGCTATTAGTGGTACCAGCTGCATTTCCTAGTCTCCCTTGTGTGCAAGCAACAGTGTAGTTTCTCCTCTCTCTCTGGAGTTAGGGGGCAAGTCTGGCTTGCATACTGTATCTGCTTTTAATTTGTCTAGAAGTCCTTTTTTCTCTGCTTTAATTTTATTGCCTATAATTCCTTAATAGAAACTTCCTTGTGAGTGCCTCTAATTATTGTTTAGAGTGAGTGCTGTTAAAAGCAGCTAATAATGAACTGAATGTTTGCTAACAAAATCAATTTTTAATTTCAGAAGTTAGAAGGGATGGAAAATCAGTTCTTCAGGGAAGTGTACCTTCCTTGCTTCTAAACACTTTATTGGCTTTCCCTTTCCTTAGAGGCAACCTCTCCTCTGTTTCTGTTAGAAAAGCGAACTTTCAGGCTCCCAGTTCCTTCTCTGGAGTTTAGTGTGCTGCCTGGCCTTCCCTACTCTTACCCAAGGTGGTTCTTCTTGTAACAGTTGTGGGCAGGTCAATGGCATGTGTGCCTTCCCCACTGCTGAAGTAGACATCCTAGAAGCTGGTGTGTTCTTAGACATGATAGATGAGGGTTTTTAAAATTTCTTTCATGTAAGGCAGATACCTGTAGGGTTCACACTGCTTTGTCTGTAGAAAGATCTAAAGATTTGTTGTTTGGATGGTTGGTTGTCCGGGTATGTATAGCTGATGCTTACTAGTTCTAAGGAATGTCGTCTGTCGCATGTGTTTTTATATAATCTTATTTTATTTTCCTCCATCTGCTGCAAAGTTACACTTCATGTCTGCCTATAATTACCAAAGTCAATTTTTAATATTCAGGATTTATCTGTCATGTAATGTAAGAGCACGTATTTCTTTTCTGATATCTCCAATGCCTACCTAAAAGAAATACTGCTAAATGTTAATTCTGCTGCAGAATTTTTTGAAGTACCTTTGGGAAAGAGAAGAAAGCATTCATAGAGCCCTGATAGGGCAAAAAGGCTACCTTTACCAAAGTAGACTGCATAACCTGTGGAAAAGTCAAGAAAACAGTGTGAAATACTAGATTTTTTTTTTTTTTTTTTAGTTCTCCTCTGCGGGCCAATTGACTCTTGACAGTTGGAGGTCTTTTTTGAAGTGATATATAGTGCTCAAATCTATCGTCTCTGTTTTCAGGCAAGTAGATGATGCTGGGGTCAGTTAAAAGTCACAAAAATTGCCAATTGTCCCTTCTATGCAAAGGGGTTTAAAGTAACAATCCAAATCAACTTGTAATAGAGAGATACAGAGAGGTTGGATCCTCCTTGATGTTAATATTCTGCTCAGCTAAGATTTAACTGTGGCAGACTTCTTTTGAACACCAGGCTGAAGCTGGTGCAATGCTTATTTCCAGTCAAAAAGTGTTTTATGAGCTTAGGAAAAGGTCAAAAAGTAGAATGAATGTTTCAGCATTGCCAGCTCTCACAAAGTTCATGACTGTTCTGCTTTACAAGTTTTTCCAACTCCACTCAACACTTGTCAGGCTACACGTGGAATACTGTGTTCAATTTTTGCCCCTGCTATACAAAAAGGATGTGGACAGACTGGAGAGGGTCCAGGCAAGGGCGTCAAAGATGACCAAAGGACTGGGAAGCCTTCCATGTGAGGAAAGGCTGCAAGAACTGGGTTTGTTTAGTCTTGAGAAAAGAAAGTTTAGGGGGAGACATTGTCACTGTGTTTCCGTATTTGAAAGGTGGCTACAAAGGAGATAGAGGTTCCCTTTTTGCAAGGAGTCATGTGAGAAGATGAGGGGTAATGGACACTAGTTACTCCTGGAGAGATTCCAATTGGACACAAGAGGAAAATATTTCACAATGAGCCCAGTAGTCATTGGAATAATCTCCTTAGGCAAGTGGTGGATTTCCCAATGTTGGATACCTTTAAGGTTCAGCTAGTCAGGGTGCTGGGCCATCTTGTCTAGACTGTGCATCACCAAGAGAGGCTGGACCAGATGATTCTTGAGGTATTTTCCAACCTGGTATTCTATGATTGATTCTGCTTCCTTCTATTGGTAAGGAGGCCAGTTTGGCCTCAAATACCTGTTTGAGAGGCATTCTGTGGATTTGGGATATGTTTAGCAGTATTCTAATGTGTTCAGTGCTGTATTGCCTGTGCATAGGCCTTGTGCAGGTGATGCTGTTGCCATGTTTGGTTTTTGATCAACATTTAAATGTCCTCATCCTTTATTGCTCAACTGCTTCCAAGCATAGACAGCTGCTTGTTACTGGAATTTGTGTTAATGGCCACAGTGAAGCAGAAAGTGCTAATTTTGAGGATCACCCCAATGAGAAATACAGATCTGTCAGAAATGTTGTCTCTGGGTGGATTCTGTATTCTGGTATTTTGCACTTGTTCATTCACAAATACTCTGCTTGGGCCTTCTTCTGGTAAAAGGGCTATCAAACAGCTATTGCTTTACTGCCTTAACCTTGGTCATGAGGAGTTGCTAGGGTTCCTACTGTGCAAATTCAGCGCGCCAGCAGATGCTGTTTTAGAAATGAAGATTTGCAGTCTTTCAGGTCTGGAAATCGTGCTCAAAGAAGAGTGCATTCTGCAGGCACAGGACTATATGAGAAACTTTAGTGACTGTAAGACAAGAAGCTTGCTTTCCTGTTTCTCCCACTCTGATGTCATCTGTTCCTATGCTCTCATAACATTAGGAAATCTGTAGCAGTAACTTTGCTTCCCTATACTTCATGTTTTAGGAATGTCCTTGGCAAGTGACTCTTGTCTCTTCCCCTGAGTTACAGGTTCTTCCTTTCCTGTGCCCTTCTTATATATTTACTCAGCCAGAAGGTTTCATTAGCTTGTGCTGCTGCTGTTTCTCCTTCTCACCTGGGCTTGAATCTGCTCCTCACCTGCTAAGTGTGGTCTTCTGTGGATGGTAGTGGATATTATCAGCCTGCTGCCGTGATGCATTTTTGTGGTTGTGTCTGTCCCCTAGGCTGCATGCTCCAACCTGGTGCAATATAGTCACTCTGATGTCTCCCTGTAATCTGAAATCAAGATTAGGGGCACCATAACTAGGTGCATTTTTCTTGTCCCTTTGTCTCAATGAGTTTTTACCAGACTAGAAAGCTAATGACTTTTTCTGAGCAGGTGGCATTTCCCTGCATTGCTCTATTTGCAGCAGCCCTCCAGGAGTGTGAGGAACAAAAATGCATGTATGAAAGAAGCTGGAGTTTAAGCCAGCATACTATTTAGTATGGGAGGGAGCCTCACACGGTGTATCGACTTGCATCAAAATTAGATGCTCATGGTTTGAATCTGTGCTTTCTGGAAACTAGTAAAAAGGATTTGGGAGGTGGTGCATGTTTCTTGGCTGGCTGTGAGTGGTTTGGGTTAGATTCTGGAAGGCCATCCTTTGCTCCTAACAGAGTTGTCCCTTCTTCAAGCTTTAATGTGTGTTCGCAGCAGAATTCTGGCAAAAAGGTGTAACAGGAAGAGAGTGGGTTAAACTTACTCTTTGCTGTCCTGGTCTGTTGGGAGTGAGAGAACTGGATTGTCCTTCTGGCTTGCTCTCTCCTTATACCTTTTGTCCTTGTTTTGCCAGGGCTTCTCATTTTGGAAATGCAGTGGGATTGGTTTTTTTGCTTTCTCTTTCTTCCAAGAGTTGATGGAGGATGCATTAAATACCTGGCCTCAAACACTACTCTTCTTCTAGCTTTCTTTCTGCTTTCTGTTGTTTCCCAGTCTCACCTCACATCACAGAGCACATTCCTTGAGACCTCTCTGCCCCCTGCCTGCAGTCACCCTCTTTTGTGCTTTCTGCCGTACTTTCTGCTGAAGCTGTCAATATTTGCACCTTAATCATTTGAACGCTGTTCTGTATTTCTCTTTTCCTTCTCTGTCTATATTAGTCTATTGCAGTGAGTCTTGCTGCCTTCAGTATCTCTAGGAAATTCCCAGGCTACCTTTAGTATTGAGAATGCATATCTTTGTTTCTTTCTTTCCAAGTTGCTGCCTGGAGCTAAAGCTTCTGGTAGTCTGATTGCTCCCACAGTCCTGTGTGACTGCTGGCAGGCTGCAAGTCTGGGGATTCAGCAGGAGTCACACCTTGTCCTTACAATCTTGGGTGAACCTCACAGTGTGCCCCGATGAGAACCTCCTGACCAGCCACCAACAAGACTGTAATCCTGTTTCAATCCCTTTTGCCAGAATTTGTGGATATCTGTGCTAGTTTCACATCTAGGGGTAATTGTTAATGGGCTTAGGTAAATATGCCAAACTCTTGTTTATACATGAAGAAAATCAAGCCTAGCTAGGAAAGGAGAAGAAGCCATAGTACTAGAGGATATCTTAATCCTTTTCTTAGAAAATAAGTAACTTAAAGAGTTGGGTTAAGTACAAGGACAAATAATGATATGTTTGGTTCCCAAAGGTAGATTTATGAAACTGAATGGAGTGACCAGGAATACCTGAATTGAACAAGAGATTTACATAACAGAATTTTTCACTTTTTAAAAAGGTTTTATGCTTATTCTCTTGCTTAATAACAGCAGAGGAAGAAAGTGAATACAAGTTAGAGTGATGACAGTGCAAATTTTTTGGCATCAGGGAGAACTTCTGTAGAATTTGTTTGAAAAAATAATGCAAGCTTTTGATCATCAGTGAAACTTAGTAACTGAAATACAATGTAGGAGACAAAGGAGTTCTACAGAGGTAAGTATTTCATAGAAGTGTTCTGAAACAGTAACATTTAGATTTTGACTTTCTTTGAAACTTTATGCAAATACATTGTTGTATTTTTTATTGTATTCTTTCATGTATTTGACACGTTGCCTCTTTTACCTGATTTTACCTTCTATTTAAATCTGTTTAAAGAAGTATTTCTGGAAAATTTTTTTGGAAAGTTAGCATGACGGAAATTTTTTCTGAGGGTTTATTTCTTAATGTGCATCATAGAACAATGGCATTAAATATAAAATGCGGTAATTCCTGGAGCCTCCTGAAGAGAACAGCAGGATTTCCCAGCCCCAGAGGTGTGTGCAGCGTTGCAGAGGGTGGTAGGTCTTTCTTTCTGTCCTTTGAAGTGCTGAAATATCCAGTTGCCACTGCTACATGCAGGATCCTATGCTTGATGGACCTGGGTCTGAACTAGTCTGGCAATTCTTGTCATTTCAAGATTGTTTTTGTTTCTTCTGCTGATGTAAATACACCCCTGTTTTGTTTTATGTACTTCTTGTGCTGGGAAAGGTGTAAGGTAACATTTGTAAACTTTTCTTTCCAGTCCTTTATAAAAATAACTTTTTTTCCACAACATAGGGTCATATAACCACTCCAGCCTTCCAAGAGACCTCACACCTGAGAATCCCACTGACTTCAGTGGATATCAGCTTTTTTTTATTTAGATTATGTAACTCTTTGAGCTTGCACTTCTTCAAATAGGAGACAACTGGCCAAGGACAAATTTTATTTACACAATAATGTGTCTATTTGATGAAGATTCCAAGTAAACAAATAACATTTTCCAGAATGAGGAGGGTTATCCCCCATAATATTGTGCTGTGTCAATGCAGTTATAGTGAAAGCATCCACATCTCGAGGGACATTCATCACACAAAGTGCTTTGTTAACCTAAAAGACTTAAAAATTATATTTTCTTCCTGCTACTGCACACCTGAAATGTGCCAGAGGGTAAACCAAACATCACTCCCATTCTTGCATGTGGCAGCTTAAATGGCTGTGAAGAGGTCTGAAGAATGCTATGCTGTTCCTTGGCCAGCTTCCAGGAATCCTCTTCCCTATGGAAGTGAAAACCCATGAAAGAAGGTATATATTACTCTCCTATGCCAGATTTTTCTTAATGAAGCAATAATGCTTTGAATGAAAGGTACGTGGCTTCAGTTACCTGGTACTGTATCTCTTAGAGTACTTGATGACAGGATGACCTGATTCTGTTATTAGTGATGATATAATTTCCATTAGCTTCATTCTGGAGACATTCAGGTAGTGATGTTCGTTCTGTATCTTAGGGAAAATTTGCTGCTGTTGCTGGCTATCTTTTTGTTTCTTTAACAGAAAGTTGTTTCTTCTTGATTTAATCTAAAGCATACTTAGGATGCAGGCAGTTTTTAGTTATATTCAGCTAGCATCTGGGAAGTCTAGTAAGACCTAAGCAGCTTTGCAGCAACTGCAGAAGCCTGGTGCTTACAATCAGAGCGTTGATTGCATGTCGTATTGTTTTTGATTTTAGAGTCCAGTGTGTAAAATATTTCTCTTTCCAGTCTAGTTCTTCCAAACTAGTCTTCATGATACAGGATCTGAATCTTCTGTGCTAGTGTTCAATTTTTAATCCTTTGTTAGTAATGAAAGCTGAGAATACACAGAGTTGTATATGAATTGCACGTGGATTGATATAGTGAGATGAGGTGAACCTGAACATCTTCCTTTCCCTTTTCTTCCATCATTGCACAACACAACCCCAGGCTTCCTTGGGTGACAAGGGTCATATATCTATGTAGGTTGGGTTGGTCCTCATTTAGCCTTAGGATTTAAGCTCTGGCATTTAAGTGGCCTAATGCTAGCTTCTGTATTTGTATACATTTATTTTATATTTTACAACACACTGTGTTGTTACATATGATGGAGTGATACTTTGTGAAGAAAAAAGTGCTGATGGCAGAGAATGAATTTTTATACAGGAATAGGGAGCTAAAAGAAAGAAAACAAAACAAAGCAAAACCCCCCAAAACCCCAAAAGAATTCCCCACCAAACGCAAAACAGATTTCCATTTTTTTTTTAAATGCTACATGATCATATTTGCTTTTTGTTATTTTAACTTTAGGCTACCTATTTCTGTCTGCTTCAGGTGAGCTTGTCCGTAAAATAGCTGTATCATCACTTGTCATACTACAGTCCTTGGAATTTTAATTAAAGACTCTAAAGTCCCTTGAACTCCCATCATGAAATGACAGTAATGTTGGTTTGTCATGTCTTGCAAAAAAATGTAGTTCTTGAAGTGCTTTTTTATTTCTATCATGTAGATTGCAACAAAGTTATTTTCTGTAGTAGCAATTATTGGATGGAGTGACCTTTACCAATTTAGACACTGATGTAGTGGAAGGGACATTTTTCCACTTGACCTTTGTGCAGTGTGTCAGCTTGTCCTGTAGCAGCAAATGAGTTGCAATTGACAGATTTGATGGAACACTAACTTGGTGGGAGCTTATTGCTTGGAAGCAGATATGTGTTGAAATGTGGAGCCTCTAGTAAATAACGTGATGAAAGTTATTTGCATATCTTCCACCACTAAGGAACAGCTTGCTTAGAAATAGCTGCTGCCTAAATTGCAATTTGAGCACTGGTTAATGGAGATTCTAGTAAAACCTTATCAAATAGTGATATTTCAGAGTAAAATCTATTTATTTAACTTTTCTTTTAGTTTTTGTATTACTTTGTAACCAAATAACAATAGTTTTTTTATCTTTTAACATTGCTACTTGTCTTACTAAAGGAAGAGGAATAAAATTCAGATAAAAAATTTTCAGTGTGTAACAAGGAAGGACACATTTTTTCAAGAGGATGGCAGGTTGTGTGTGCATATATATATGTATATGCATGCCACCCAAAGATGGAGATATATATATATATACATAAAAACAGCTTTTTTGTTATTTATTGATATATTAAGGAAATAATGGTCAGATATAATTCTGGGAAGAGAGAAGATCTGGTTGTGGGGAGAAGCTATAAACACACTCTAGAGTAAGGGTGGATAATGTAAAGTGAGCCATAAGAAAAGAGTCAAATTGTCCTGCCCCACTGCTCCAGAATGGAAGTGCAGAGGTCAGCTGCTCTTTAGATCTGTTGAAATAAAGTAGGAAGAGGATTGTGCTGGTTGAGGAGAAAGCAAAGGACAAAAGTTGTTTCAGGTATCTTGTTACAATCCAGTATTCCTGTAAATAAAATAATTCCACTTCCAAAATAGACAGGAAAAAGTTGTAGTGAAACACAGGATCTATCTGAGACTATTCAAGTAATGAATTGTCATGGCTTTTTAAAACCATTGAGCAGCAGGACTGATAAAAGAGCAGCAAATGCCATCTGTTTGATCTACATATTTTACCACAGTTCTTCTCAAGCTGTCCAGTTGGGGTAAAGTAAAATGGAGTTGAATAGGGTGTGGGAGGGAAAAGCAGCTCAGCTATTTTCTGTTGCATTTGCAGGAGGTATTTGGAAGGGAGAAAAAAAGGTGTTTGTAGAGGTTGTTGTTTACATACATTGAAATAACGAGTAAGTACTACATTAAAGACAATCTGTTCAAACAATTTCGACAACAGGGGATGCTGCTGGACAGAATCAATGTGGGAAGCTGAATAGAAATGCTTATTTTGCTATGGTAAAACAAGACGTGTGGGTGTACTGACACAGTAAAATTCATAGCAAGACTCACTACTGCAGCAATAGTATTTATAACTCATTAAGAAAATAGATTAGTTGCTATGAAGCTGTCTGCTAATAAAAACTATTTTCTAGCAGTGTTTTCGTCTATAGTTTGTGCACGCTACAGAAGATATTGGGCTTTAATGCACTTATTTTACATGCTTGCAGAAGATGTGTAGAAAGCTCGTCTGCAGGAACTGGAAGCAGAACCTGTGTCTGGTAATCTGCAGTTCTGGGGCCTACAACATGCTCATGCTTGAAAGATGTTCTGTCTTTTTGTATGTGGATTCATATTAATATGGCAAATCTCTAATCCTTTGTGGAGCACCTGCTTTTCTGAACCCCTCCCGGAGAGCATGACAATAAGCCAGACCTCTCCCTGAGCTCGGGTTTCTAGCAGGTGCTGCCATCAGGGTCCCACTCTGCTTCTCCTTCCCCATCCCACCTGGGTTGTAGTCAACACAGATACTGGTCTGGCAGCTTCAGTTTCCAGTCTGGGGAGGCTCTGATGAACAGTGGGGAGAGACTGCTGGAGGCAGTGAAATTTCATGGGCTCAGGCTGGATAAGGCAGTGAGCCTGTATGTAAAATTTTAAAGTCTCGTAGCTTGAACTGTGAAGACCGGTGCAGGTGCCTTGGCACTGCTGCATTCCACTCAGGTTGGACATGCAGGAGGCTCTCCTGTGGATCTGCATGCTGCAGGAGGTCAGACTTCTTTGCAGTGGGTGGTCGCTGCTGTTCCCACGCGACTGTGATCCAGCCAGGCCTCTGACTACATTTGGTGCTTGACAGGGTGTTGTCTCATTCATAACTGCTTTGCTGAAGGGGGCATCAAAATAGAATTAAAGGGCTGTGGAACCTCCTTAGAGACCCTTTGGTCTTCTGCTTACTGACCTCTGCCAGCATCCTCCTGTGCAGCTCTACCCACTGTTCTGTGTGCTTGAGGAGTAATTCTTACACTTGAAACACTTCCAGGAGCTCAGAGCCAGGATGAAAGGCATTTTGTGCATGTGAAAATACTGAAGTGCATATGTGAAAGGAAAGGAGGTGGGGTGTAATGATTAAAAAAAAAAAAAAAAAAGGATTCCAGTATCGGGTTAATTCAAAGAGCAAAGACGATGGGCTTTATCTGCTTTTGAAACTAGTTTTAAGAGGTGACTCCAGCAGGTGATAGTCTTTTATATGGAAGAGAGTCTAAAAAGGTCAAATTATGAAAGGGTTAATACAAGGTTTCTTATGCAAGAAGCAGTTCGAATTGTGTAATTACAGCAATCCTTTCCTCTGAGGATCTCACACAGGTGTTAATTAAGCCTAATGAGCCCCCTATGGAGCAATTGTTACTATCTGTGTTTTTACAGACAGAGGACCTAGGAGCTGAAAGAAATTGGGTTACTGGTTTGAGATGCTGTAATGCGGACACTGTAGGATTGGTGTTCATGGGAGAATACACAGTGTGACTTCAAGCCATCTGGCCCAGCCATGGCAGAACCCTTTCCGTGAAACCATGCTGTATATTCCTACTATGTTTTTCCTGTTGTTTTGTTTGTTTGGTTTGGGTTTTTTTTTGTTTGTTAGGTTTTTAGCCTGAAAGTCTAGGTATGTGTAGTTGCATAAAAAGAAACTGTGGACTAAGGAAAGTTACTCTTTCTATATGTCCCATCTCTTGTAAACATTCAAGGTCAGGCTGGATTGGGCTCTGAGCAACCTGATCTAGTTGAAGATGTCTCTCTCTGCCTGTTGCCCTGGGGTTGGACTAGATGACCTTGAAGGTCCCTTCCAACTTAAACCATGGTATGATTCTATGAAATTTAAAATTTGTGAGTCTGTTTTTGATTACGACAGGCAAAATAGTCTGAGATCAAATGGCAAGTTTTGTAAACTGTTCTCTCTTATTGCTCAATTTCTTAGAATATGGCCTTTTCTGGATAAAGTAGAACAGTGTAACTTTTGGTACTAGAACAGTGATGAATGGTAGAAATTGGAAAAGTGGCTAGGCTGGACTGAGTTTAATAGTTTTTAAACAGTTTTTGGTTTTGCATCTACTGATGCAGTGTGCTTGGGGAAGGGTATCAGCTTAATTTGATGGTCAAGTTTTAATACTTGAAGAACACTGGTGATAAGGAAGAAACAGTAAAATTAGATGTATATATTTGAGGTTACATACACTACTAAATGTGAGAGTGGAGACCTGGAATACAAGCAAATATTGAGCAGTATTGTCTATAATTTTGAAGGAGAATTCAGGGAGGAAGAGAGGTAGAAAAAAGACCTGCTTTAACCTAATGTAAAATTCTGGTATCCAGGTGCTCATCCATAATGAATGGATGCACTGTTTTCAGGTGTTACCTTAAAGACTTCCTTTATCTTTTCTTTCCCTTTTCGTTTCTAGAAGCTTCCTTGTAGAGTTCCCCATTGCAGTTTTCAGAGCAATTGCTTTGGGGTTGCATACATGCACTTATATTATCTTTATAGTTCTCTGTGTATAATATTCCTTCTATAAGAAATAATATTTTATACTTTTTTGTCCATGTGCCTTGCCACAGAAGGAAGACAGTGTTATCTAATTGCATTTTATTTTTGACGGTATTGATCTGTGGCTGGTGGCTTAAGAAGAACTGCAGATTTTTTTCACCTATTATAGTCCTTGGGAAACATTGCACAATAATATACGTATACAATATTTAATATACCACACTTCATAATCTGTGCTATTTTCTTGCAAACTTCATCTTAAAGCAACTCTGCATCTACTCACCGGTATTTCTTAGCCTAGACTTTGTCCCTCTTTATTGCACATTTTTTGCAACATGACTTTTAAAAGTAAGCACTGTTCCACAAAGATTTATCTTCATATGTTATCTATGTTATCTATCTACTTTGTGACTTTTACCACAAAAAAAAAAATCTTTCAAATGGTGTGCTTCAAGATGGTGTTCTCAATATATTCAAGTTAGGCAATAATGAAGGATCCTTTTCTTTGTTTGACAGCTGGAACAAAGCACTTTATATTCACGATATGTGCTTAGATAGAGCCTGGTACAAAAAAAGTCCCAACATAATCTGACTGTCTCTAGTCATAAAATCCTTGATATAAAAGC
Organism: Campylorhamphus procurvoides; assembly: GCA_013396655.1. Taxonomy (NCBI): domain Eukaryota; kingdom Metazoa; phylum Chordata; class Aves; order Passeriformes; family Dendrocolaptidae; genus Campylorhamphus; species Campylorhamphus procurvoides. The sequence goes on along the minus strand of WBMV01007695.1, from coordinate 1,278,239 downwards.
CCAGATATAGACCATCAGATTTTTAAATTTCTTTTTTGAGTGTTTAGAACTTGCTTTATAAAAATGACAGGTATCTCACAATATAATGCAATTAGTCATAGGGTATTGCATTGTTTCACTGTTATTTGACTCACCTATTTTCTAATCAACCCATGGCATTTATTCAGAGGCAGCAAGGAAAGACAGCTTTTGGCTCAGAGATACTCTGAGGAAGGAAAGAGACATAGTGAACTGGGATGGAATCGTCCACAGCTGACATTAGTATACTGCTTATAGTTCACGTATGTGAACTGCACTGATTGGAGACCACAACCAAAGCTTTTCCTCTACTATCTCAAATAAAAGGAGGAGCTGTATTACAAGCCAAGGAGCTTTGTGCTGATTTCTGCCAGTTTACTTGTCTTGATGGATCTTTTTCAGAGTAGAGTTTAATTCACAACAGTTTTCTGTGCCATTGTGCTACATAGCCTGACTTTTTTTAAGGATATAGATTTGAGCTGGAATCAGCAGTATATGTTTTTGTTTCTGTAAATTCTCATAAGTAGTGACAGTACTGTCAGCACTTCTTACAGCATAACGTTGGTATCAAATAAAGTGCACCAGCCATTGGCTTTTTTTTCCCCTTTAATGTATCCTTTGATGTTAGTCTAAATTATTTTTATTTGAAAGTCATGTTGGAAATGTAGGCATCTCACTGGTTTCATTGGAGGCTTGATGTTTACAAAAAGGTATGAAAAGCAGTCAATGGGGCACTGTTTGTTTTGTATTGTGAACTGGCTAAAGGAGAAGTGATGTCTCCAAATCATGCCTATTTGTGAACTCATGTGGTGTTTGAAGGAATTTACGATTGCAGCAAATCTGAAGAGAGTGACTATATGGGATAGAAACTATATGGAATTGTACTTTTAGTGCAGTTATAAGGATGAATTACAAAGGTTGCTCTGTGTGGAAAACTGCCCACTATTTCAGTAACTGTTGTGCATGTCAGGCCCTTTAAAAAATGTGATTACTGAAGTATTTAGAAAGTTATGGAAGTAGGTATTTTATGCTCTAATATGAAATACTTATGAAGCTCTTACTAGTAAAAACCTTGGTATTAAAAATACTATAAGAACTTAATGTTTTTCAGAAGCATCAGATAAAAAGCAATGGAGATTAAGCTGCTTCTGGTACACCAAAATTGTTATCCCTAATTTTCACCCAGAGTGTAGTCTAATGCCTTGTCCTTTCCATTTGCCCCTTTGGCTGTCGTTTGTTTTGTAGATTATAAATGTATTGAAGTAGGGTTTTGGGTTTTTTTACCCCCTGTTATCTGAGTCTAGTACTATTGGAGCCTCTATTGGAGGCTCCTCTGTGAGATGATAGCAGCAAATAATAACTACTTTGCTTGCAGGATAGTCATGTTACAGGAAATTGTAGTGTAAGTTTATCCAGGTAGTCCTGATGTCCTTGAATTCAGCCCAGAAAGAACAGCTGTGAGGATAGTTCAGCCTATATCGTTGCCAGTTGAGGAGAAAGTAACATGGAAAGCAAAATTTTTCTAACTTTGGCCAAGTAATTTAAGAGATTAAGTGTCCATGTTGGGACTGACATTTTCTTGCTGTGCCTCGTATTTCCCAGAGGTGTGCTGGAAAAACCTTTCTGGTTTTGTGGCTTCTTGCTTGTGTTCCTGCTGATGTTGAAAGTAACTATACCTACACCTCAAACCCCACAGAGTTCTACACCTTGTTCCCATAAATGCATTTAACTGTTGTTATTAAGAGTCAGAGAACACATTGCACATCTGAGTGGCAATCTGTCACTGATACTCCTGCTGTGAACATTCTATGAAGAAGTGGCACTGGTCAGAATTTCTGCTGAAAGTCTACCCTAGGCTTTGCACTAGTGCCCTTCTGGGAAGAAGTGTCATGTACAGCACAGACTCTTCAACATTAAGATGTAAACTGTAAGTGGAAAACTTGATTATGTGCATTAGAGGAAGCATCTGTGAAACTTCTGAGAAGTTAGCTTTTAGTTCAAAGCTAAGTGAAGTCTCTTAAATTCAATATGAATTAAAGGAGGGAAACTGTTATCTGCCAATGTGTCAAGCTTGTTTTTGTAATAAGTATAGCAGCTAAAATGTCTGTTCTTGTATTTTTTGAGGCTCTGATTTCCCAACTCTGCTGCAACACTGATGTTCAGTACGTTAAATTCTGAAATTTTATGTTTTAAGGAGGTAGCAATTTCTTGACTTGTAATTGATATGAACCGATGGGTGGAAAACGCAGAGCTTTCTGGGGGGCAGAGAACACACTTGAGCAGTAGTTTTAAGAAGTCTCTTAGACAGCAATCACTGTTGCTTCTCTTGAAGTAACTATTTTGAGTACCAGATTTCCTTCCCCATCTGATTTTTGTATAGTGGTGTCTCGTTGCTAGGAAAGGAAAAAAATTAAAGAGAGGATAGAAAGCTGATGTTGACTGCAACTAGGGGAGGCTTGAGGCATCACATGCTACGTCAGGTCATTGCTCTGTTTTTTGCCTACTCTGATGCCTCGAGTCTGATGCCTAAAATCCTGGAAGATAGGCACACAGAGAAAACTAAGGGAGAAAGATAGATAATACATTTATTGGGAGTTCCGGAGGCTTTGGTCCTCCACTGGGCCTTCAAAACATGCGTTGATTCTACAAGAATCTCGATTCAGCATTCAAGAATCCCTGAAGAACCCTGCCCCCTGTTATATTACAGTTTTTATAATCTTCCTAGCAATTAACATATTGGATATCCATAACCTATCATAATTTCCATTTTTCTTGGTGGTCCACCCATCAGGGTCCTGGGCTATGCCCCCTGGACCACCTCCAATGGTTTCTGGGCCCTTCTATTGTTTTGACTTCAAGTTATCTTGCAGGTGACTCTGAAAAACATCATGACCTTCAGAAAGCCTGATAATGTGTGAGAAAATCATTTTAGTAACTTCTAACACCACTTAATATGTGAGCAAGAAAACCTATACTTCTAAAACTCTAAAAAATCTATGAAATACTACACCAAACCTTTAGGCATCAAGTCTGTCAGGGAATGTAGGAAACTATTTTCTTGTACTCTTCAGGTTACTAAGTCTTTTAATTTTAAATAGCACCAGAATTGGAGGCAAACATCCATCTAGCATCTCATCAGGAATTAGAAGGGTTTGTTGTCTTTGCTAGTAGTCTTGATAGTTCAGGAGCACAGGTAGAGTGTGAAATTTCACAAAGTTGCCTTTTCAACTGGAATGGAAAAAGTTAAGTGGTGGGTAAGAAGGATAATTTCATCCGTGTTTTGCTTTAGCCTTTTATGAGCTGAACATGAATGTTTAGCTGTGGTACCCTGGAGGTTATAGCCTTGTCTAGAAAGTTTTAGCCTCTGCTTATGGCCCTCCCAGGTACTGCTTTGTCCACTGATTTCTGGAAGTATTCCATGGATCCTGGCCCAAATTGCATTCTAGTTCAGGTTACGTATGTGAGGTTTTGAAGGACATCTCCCAGTTGTCCCTGTTTACTATGTTTTGCTTTGCTTTCTTGGAGGACATGCTTTTGGTTTTCTTTCAGGTGGGACAATGTCTGAAGATGTGCTGAAGAGGTAACCAGGGGGCCAACTATCTCTACTGTCCCTCAGTATATGGGATTACACTAAGCCTAGTCTAAAGTAGGACTTTCTGAAATGCAGATGTTGAGGCCTCAGTACTGAACTGTTTTGCTCTGCAGGTGTTCTCCTTTTAGTCCACATAGTCAGTAGAGTAGGCATAACTCTGCTGATCCTGTTGCTTCAGCAGGCTCTGCTAGTGTTTGTTCCCATCCCCATGCCTTCTCGTAGTGTTCAGAGCAGCAGGTGTGCAGCTGAACTTTGCAGTGGGTTTATTTTGCTGTTTTCCATATGCAGCACTCAATGGAAGGTAGAAAAGGTTGCTCTCTACCAGTGACCAGACAGTATGTGGCAAGGGCTAGCTGCTCAACTATCCGAGTGTAATCTGAAGTTCCCTTTTACCCATATCAAGTATGTTTATTTTTAGGACAAACTGTATGTTTTTGGTACTGTTAAATGGTTAGTTACTTTATCCTTAAATTAAGAGCCCATGTATACTCCAGGTGCTCGTAATGCTTCAGTTCTTAGCACAGTATGTATCTTTACTTGTCATATTTGGATATTAATTGATCTAAATATTGTCCAGCAAGTTATTTTGCAGGAGGACAATGCTATTAATTGGTCTGTAGACACCTTCCTTACTGGTCTATTCTCTAGATGCGTTTCAGTCATGTATTCAAGCTCCACATTAGACTCCTCATATTACCAAATGGGGTATGCGTTTAACTCATAATTCAGTTTTTAAGTTCTCTGTTAGGGTATATTTTGGAAACCAAAAGCTTAGATAGCCTGAGAAAAGAGAGGTTTCTGGTGGATATACGTCCACCTATTGGTGATTTTATTTCTTCCCCCCACTTAAAGCAGTGAAGAGATCTAAGTGTAGTGTCGTGCATAGGAAGTCTTTTAGCTGACAGATATTAGAGGTTCAGGAACAGGAAGGGGGCACTTTGCATTCTGGTTCTTGGTCTCCGCTCTGAAGGCCTGCTACTCTGTGTGGTTGGACACAGGCTGCTAGAGGGCTCTTTGGGTCTGAACCTGGGACTTCTTTAGTTATTACAGAATAGGTGACTATCTTTGATGCTGAGTATACAAAAACACTTCAGTCATTTGGAAGCGTTAAGTTTTTAAGAAAGTGAACAGTGTGGAGGTTACCTGTCTCTGGAAGTATCTAGCAGGCAAGAAAAAATATTTTAGGGTTGTGGTGTGTGATTTATGCACGTAGATCTTGCACAAATCCTATTTTTGGGCCTTCAGATTTTTGGCGGAAGTGCTGGGAAAAAGGGAGGAGGTTGTTTTTTGAATTGTGGGGTGGGACTAAATGACCTTCCCTGGTTGAACTAACTGAAGAAACACTCTTATTGTCCAACAATTTGTAGACTAGCATGATTGATCATCTTCCCACCTATTAGCACAGACATAAATATATGCAGTGCATAGCAAATTAAGCTCTGTCCTTACTGAAATGATTTTCTCAAATGTTTTTTAAATGATGATAAATAGTTCTGGTAAAGTGAATCTTTTCTTCAAAGGAATAAACCAAGTATCGGAGTATGTAAAAAGTAGAGAGGTAGCCAGATGTTCTTACATGGTCAATTAAAAATTATAGGAATTGCTTCTTCTGCTCAAACATATTACAAAACATGATCTATGGAGAGAATACTGTTCTCCAGCTCCTGTCTGTCTGAGAACAGCATTTGGTGTATTCCAGGCCTGCACTCTGGGTTGTCTTTAAATATCTGAAGTGTACACTACACAATAAGGATTGTGATGGAGGGTAATTTGAGAGTTAACCACCATCTTCACTGCCCTCTTTTGGACTCTCTCTAAGAGCTTAATATCTTTCTTATGTTGTGGTGCCCAAAACTGCACACAATATCCAGGGTGAGGCTGCTCCAGTGCAGAGCAGAGCAGAGCAAGACAGGACAATCCCCTCCCTTGACTGGCTGGCGATGCTTTGCCTGATGCCCTCCAGGACACGGTTGGCCCTCCTGGCTCCCAGAGCACTGCTGACTCACATTCAACTTGCCATGGACCAGGACTCCCAAATCCTTTTTGGCTCTGCTCTCCAGCATCTCCTTCTCCAGTCTGTACATACATCTAGGATTGCCCCATCCCAGGTGCAGAACCTGGCACTTGCCCTTGTTACAAGGCCTTAAAAACTCTGCCAGAGCTATTCCTGAGAGATGTTTGTCCTAAAAACCAACACTGGTAGTGATTTCCTATCTAACCTTGGCTGTTAGGTTTAGTGCTTTACCATGTCTAATGTTTTTCCTCATCTCCTTTGCTGCAACCCAGATTTGTACTGAGAATTCAAGTTCTGAGGAAAGGTGGAAATAATTGTATTGCTGCTTTCTTTGCAGCTTTCTTCTTTGTAATAGTACTGGAACTGACTCCCCTCAATCTTTATCTTTGTTAGATTGAGGAATCCTGCTTATGTGCCCTCTTTCACATCCTGTTTGCTAGACTTCCGATCATTTCCATTATTTTCACTTGATCCAAATTCCTTTCGAGTTGCAAGACTGAAAGCTGGACTGAGATAAGCCTTATTTGCATGGTTCCCTGCTCTGCAGCTGGCACTGAGGTTCTTGGGTCTCTCCATGCACTGAAAATACCAGCCAAGTCAAATGGTGGGGGTCTCCTTCCCGGGAAAGCTGAATGTTGCAGTGTTCAGCTCAGTGGTGCTGGAGTTTCTTGAGACATGACCCTTAACTGCAATGCAGAAAGGATAAAAAAATCATTTAGTGTGAAGAGGTAAGTAGATACGACCAGCCATATTATTTATAAAATGCCAGTGCAGCAAATTATTTAGAAATGTCTGTTACTAGAAACTAATTGAATACTGTGTAAATTGGAATATATAAACCAGAATGCAGCCAAGAATTAATGAGAGAGAGAATGAATTGGCATGTGGATCCCCTCATCTGTTGTCCTTCCCAAAATAGCCTGTTTCTAGGGCCAGGATGGGTAGGAGTAGAATGATGAAACAACTGGACATGCAAACGCTGTATGAGCATAATTACGTTGAAGAACAATGATGACATTGTTAAATGGCTCTAGAGGGTTGCCACAACTCCCAGCAAGCCCAGTGGTGAATTGTGTGAGTAAAAGGAGGTGTTGCCTTGTGGTTTGGCATTCAGTGGTCATTGGTCACAATCCAGCCCTTTCAACCCTTACTCTTCTGTTTGTAACAGTGGTATTTTTGATGGCTGAGCTTGAAATGCCAAGTGGCAAATCAGCATGCAAATATGGGATTGGGAGTCTCAACTCAGCCCAAATTTTGGTTTCCTTGCGGTAACAGGGATAGGCTGAATATGTCCAGCTGTGGTCCCTGAGAAATGTACTACAGATGTGGTTCATCTCCACTGCTGAAAAGGTGTTTCGCCTTTGCAGGAATAATATGCACATGGGTACACGTGGTTGTAACTTGGGATGGGGTGCTCATTTCAGCAAGAGCCTTCTGCCAACATTTTGCAATAAAAACTCATTGAGTTTACCCTGGAACAGTCTGTGGATCCAGAAGTAAGTTCTATGTCTTTATTCCACCCTGTTGATGCAGAAGCAGAATGAAGGTCATACTAATAATAGATTATTTTAAAAATGCATCATTTCACTAAACCAGCAAATATAAACATTCTTAAATCCCCTTTGAGGATAAAGAAAGAAAATAAGCAATAAAAAGCATGCACAGATGGATGTTACTCTGAAAGTAATGTATTGAAAATGTTAGAAGGATTGCTAATTGCACAGAATTGTAGGCAGCCAGGTCATGAGGAAAGTACTGAACTGTAGAAGTTTTCCATTTGCTGGATAGCTCAAAACTCTCTGATTTTACTAATGTATCATCAAAGGTGTTCTGTCTTGGACAAGACAGTCTTGTTATTTGTCATGTATGTGATTTTGCAAGTTTACTGGCACAATAGAAGATATATGTATGGGAATAATAATGAGCAGTTGGAACAATATTCCTTTGTTTCCTATACAGGGACAGAAAACAAATAAGAAGTAACTTACATGGAGAAGTGGTTATTCTGAGAAATGTCTAGGGTTACGGTAGAATCAAAGCAATCTCTTAGGGACCGCTGTTATTGTTGTGTGAAATAGAAAGTAAAACTTTTTGTTTTAGATAAACTAAGCATAATTCAGGGGAGCTTGGGATGTGATAATTGTTTATTGCTACAATTGCACATGCATTTTGTGCTGAAATATACTGCTGCAATACCATATGTGATTCTTCAGTTCTTGACCTAATAACAATGCAGGTTTTTAAAAGGCCAGAATTTAAATGTGTGACTGCCATCTAAGTTTTAAGGCAAACTGAAGCAGTGAAGAGTAGCAGTTTGACTAGAATTGAATTTTCAGCTGTTATCTAGGAAAAAAGCATGGATAATAACTTTGAGTCAATTCTTTGGAGCCCTATCAAATTAAAGCTCTCTGAAAGTGCTGGGTAGCCTGAAGTTTAGACCTTGTTATAGAATAAATTAACTTAGCATTTTTTTTCTTCAGGGAAAATGGGATTGTGTTATTGTTTAATATTTTTTTTATTTAATTTTTAGCTGACAAATTTAGACGAAAACTGGAAGAACTGGAGAAGGAGAAAAATGCTTTAAAATTTCAGCTTCCTTCAAGGCATCCTTCAGTTAGCAGTTTTTTGGATAGGTTCCTTACCCAAGTTCAGGCAGCATTGCGCTGGGCTGCTGATCATCGGTAAGTTTGTTCATTCATTATCATGTAAAATGGTGCATCAGTTTTTCTCAAAATGCAGAAAACACTTGATGGGTAATTGTAATAAAGAGTTTTAATGACCTTCTAACATCTCAATATGGAGCTTGTTTATGAAAATCCCACGCTCCCCCCGTTTTTTTTATTTCTGCAAGTCTTTCAGAATTGCCCTGAAAAACATTGATCATGATGAACCGGCAACTTAAATAGAATGTTTTTCATTGATGTTGAGTGAGAATGGGTTTGAATCCTTGACACGGCAGCTTGAGCATATGACAGTAACGTAATTTGAGCAATGGTTCCCCATGGAGTTAATTCTGGTGCTCCCTTTCAGGCAATGAAAGGATATTTAAATATAAAGTAAAACCAGATTATTTTTTGATATGAATAGATCTTTGGGAGCTTCCTTTTGTGTACCCCTTGTTAGGTGGCAGTATTGTGCTCAGAACTGTACAGTCACAAAAATAGATTCTCAGCCTTTTCTTGGAGGAATAACAGCTTCAAAGACTGGGGGAATGCGAGATGTGTTGGATGACCCAAGGGGGGTAGTTAGCTAAGGAAAAAAAGGTTCTCTCTTTCTCAGTCTGTCTTTATCTATGCCTCTGGTTATTGTTGTTAGAAGTGAGAGGATGCTTTATAGGTGTTGGAAGCTATTTTTTAATGCAATAGCACAAATGAAGAAAGAAAAACCATTTGTTTTCTCGCAGCTTGTACATATAAAAGCTGCAGTGTGCTAGTCAGTATGTTTGGGTGTAATTTTCAACAGACATGAAAATTAGATAAAATGGGTACTGATAATAGGGTTTTTTCTTGCAAAATTTCAGAATTTGAAGGTATTTGTAGCCTCTATTTATAGTATCTAATAATAAGGGAGGTTTAAACAAACTGCAGTCCTTAAGAGCTGTTTCCTTCTACCTTCTGAGGCTCTAAGAGGCTCTTTTACCATTGCTTAGAGATTAGGGTACTCTCTATTTTGTAGCATTCTCTATTTTGTCATTAAGATGTGTTCACTCTGTGCATTAATTTGTAGTAATGATTTTGTCTTTGGAGGTGGTTTTATCTTTGGTATCATAGAAATTGTGTCACTAAAACATCCTTCAGTAACACAGTCTACTTATTTTTGTCACTATATAATGTATATACAATATTTTTATATATAAAATAGATGTTATATATATATCTATGAAAGTGTTCCTGTTCTTTATATTATTGGATCTGTAACTCTTCTCTTTGTACAGACGTGAGCAGTGCCATTCTTCAAGGTCAGATGAATATACTCTCTTCTGTCTTTTGCACACTCTTTCTTTGAACTTGTGTCACAACAACCATAGTCAAACTCCCTTTTTTTTTCCCCTTGCTTGATTCTTATAGCCTTTTACACTGCTTTGTCTGTGGTCTGACTCTCTTGTGGCTACAGCAAGCATACACTTTGTCTTCTGTAAAGGGTTTTAAGACTTCTTTTCCAAGTGCTTTTAGATAGCACAATGGAAAACATGACTGCTCCTTCAAGGAAAATTTGTAGGCTTCAGTTTTTGTTTTCCTTTTGAATTGGAACAGAACCAGCTTACGCAGACTTCTTGTGTTTTGAGGTTTGGTGGGGTTTTTTTTTTGGTTGTTTTGTTTTTTTTTTAACTTGGAACATTAAAAAGGTGATCAGACTAGCCCAAGAAGACCAGATAATTGCAGTTTTACTATTGTTAAGCCAGTCTCTTCTCAATGTTCTAAAATGAAAAATGTGTATGTCAGGTTATTTGTTTAGTATATGAAGCTGAAATTCATGCCTCAGTTTTGTTTTACTTGAGTAAATTATGAGATGAGTTTTTTCAGTGAATGCATTTGATGTTGACAGAGGATATTGGGGGCAGGTGGTAGGAGCCAGATTTGGTTATGTTTAGCTTATGAGCAACACTGTGTTCACGCAATCACCCAGGTTTGATGAGATCAGAGAGATCTTATCTTCCACCAGTACCAAGTGGGCAGATATACATAGGATTTCCAAGAAGGTTCTGAGAATAATTGCCTTTATCATGGAATTTTTCCTAAACTTCGAGCAGCCACTTAGAAATTTATTACATATTTCTCTAGGAAAGATGCAGCTCCAGCTTAAAGAAGGTGTCCTTAGAGCTGCTGGGACATGTGATTGACTGGATCCATGTGAACCTGTAATGACTGTAAGGCACAGTGATGGCCTAGCGCTTCCTAATACAGATGTCTCTTGAATCTGTGCTGTTATTACAGAAATATAGTTATACTGTTATTATGTCTATTTCACTTAATGATATTTAATTTGAAGGTTTTATTTTTTCAAGACATTCTTCAGCCCACAGAGAGGGAGTAAAGCATACGTGTCTTGATAGTCCTGCAGAATAGATGAGAACCTCTTGTTCTACACGCTTGTTAAACAGCTCTGCATGAAGATGATAATTGCATGATTAATCATGCTTAAACCAGACTTGTGATGCATGTTTTGTATGTGGCATGGATGTATTTGCTTTGCAAGAATACAGTGGGAAATCATGCTTCAAAAACGTTCTTTGTTTGAGACACAGTATTTTTGAACAAGATATTGAAAAGTATCTGTAGCTTTTATGTGGAAGTGCACACACTTGTCTCTAGAGATGGATGCAGAAAGGCAATTGGCCTTGCAAGTGCACACGCCCTTATGCAGGGACATGCAAGGCAAGATAGATTTGCATTGTTTGCAGGTGCATTTTGAGAGGCTGATTATAGAATTGATACTTAACATAATTCACTGATTTCCTTGGGATCCAGTCATGCAAAGATTTAGAACTGAGGGTTGTATTGACCACTGTGAGAAAACCCACTGACTGCGATTTTGAAAGAACTCGCTGTGCAAGAGAGAAGTAAAATTTGGCATCGTGGAGCAAACACTCCAGATGATCTCTAATGTAGTCTCAAAAAGCTGACAGAAGCTGCAAAAATGTCTTTGGCAAGTTTCTTAACTTCTGTCTGAGAGAGATATTTCTCTATATTGATAGAAACTAGATGCCTTAGTTTTGTCTCTTTCAAGGCAGTGATGGATAAATTTTTGAAATATGAAAAAGCTGGGGCGAGCCTGAAGCTATACAAGTTTTCCATTTTCTTTCTTCAGCATGTTGTAAAAACAGTGTAAATGTTTGAAATAACAAAGCAAGATATGCCAAGGAAAAAATCTCTTGTTCTCTAACTGTATCTGTTGAAGATGTAATCATTCTGGTGATGGAGTGTTATGACTCTAAAGGTAACTTGTGGCATTCTGATCAGTTTCATCTTTGAGACATTGATACTTGTTGATAACACTAATTTTTAGCTTTTGTTATGCTTTTTTTCAAAGGGTGAGACATGAAGAAAATGATCTTTGTCATGAAAAAGAGCATAAACTTTTGAGATCAATTTACCAAGAGAGGATGCAGGTTTCGGCCACAAAACGAAACCAGCTTTTTGAAGAAAGGAAATGCCTACAGGTAACAGGACTGCGGAGTTGTCTGTAAGAATAGTGCTGTGTGGGGAAAAGCTTGTAAGCTGTCACACAGAATTAAATAAATTTATTGTAGTAGCAACTTCACTTCTGTGTTGCAATTAGAGCCTTGGCTGTAGTCCAGTTGATAATCTAAGTGATGATTGGAGATGGCAACCACAGGAGTTGTGTTAATCTCATTACAGAGAAGCAGAGCTGAAAGGCTTGGTGGCTTCCTTGTGTGCTTAAACTTTCCTCGTTATCTTTTTAAGTGTGCTCTTACGTTATAATTTGCCATTTGAATATTAAACTGATATTCAGAAGTTTTTATTTAAAGACAAAAAGTTTTCATCCGTTTCTGGTTAGAGTTTACTATAAATACATGATTTATTAGCTTTTATTCCTGAAAGATGATTGATGCTTTTCGTGAGGATGAAGGAATCATCATGAAGCAGTCAGCATTTGCTAACAATAGCTTTACACTGACATGTGATGTCACGATGTGGTAGCTTGGCAAATGGAATGCTTTTAAGATGGCTTCTGTCCAATTTAAAATCTGTAAGCCTTTTAAGAAAAATGTAGCACTTTTTTTTTCACTGCTCTTCAGAAACATCAGTTTACTGTCTAGTTATGTTCCTTTTAGACCTTGGTGCTCATATTTAGCAATGTGTCACCTTAGAGAGCTAGTAGACCTACTTTTTCTTTTTTTCCTATGGTCTTATCTTGAAATCTAATTTTTTTTGGTGCTTTTCTTCCTTTGGTAGATCCAGTAGTATAATGATTTGTGTGTTTGTACACACACGAACATATATATATATATGTAAAATCCAGAAAGAAACAGGGAAAAAAGCGTCTTAGGTGGTCATTGCAAAGTCTTAGATGAAGAAATGTCTTTTCTATCCTAGTCATCACCTTTGTATTGTTTAGGTTTATTTTGTCAATGTATAAGAAAAGACATAGTGTAGTTCGACAGTATCAGTGTGCAGAAAACTGTTTTTAATCTAGACATCCAGCAACCACCTCAAGATATTGAGCTGGAAAACATTTTACTTAAAACTCCAAAACAACTGACGTTTTATATTTGCTCCAGATGAATCTTTTATTTCTTTGTAGTTATTAGGAAAAAATTAACCTCATCATTGTAAGGGCATGTTATTTATTAGCATTTAATCAAAATTACTAGGAATTAAAGGTTCTGGGAAAGGCTAACCTGTTATGATTCGTTGCTTCCAGCATCCCTTAAGGATTGCTCCTTCCCAAAATCTTGAATGATCAGAAATAATATTTGTTTTATTTTTGGTTTTTTTTCCCCCCCTCAGCCCCATGTTTCTTTACTTTTTCTTCTGCCCTCTCCCCTTTTGCTTCTGCATTTGTCTTCACGAGTTTGAAAACCTGTGACAGGATCTAAAATTTACATAGTACTGTTTCTACTGCAATCTGTACTTCGTGGAGAACACTAGCCTGTAAGTGAAGCTGGAGGTTTACCATCAGTGCTGATTAGCTGTCATGTTAGAAATACCAGTTTAAGCTCAAATCCACAAAATGAAACACCAGCTTATGTTTAGTGGGATGAATATCGTCTGCTGCTCCATGCTGAGACTTCAGTCCCTTTTATCTGTCCCTGGAGGCTGACCAGGAGTAAATTAAAGGCTTCTTGGCATTTCTAGAAAAGAATGAGGGAGAATTTCAGTTTACTGTCTAAAATTTCCATGCTCCCAAGAATGCCTGTGAACTACTCCCAAGCAGAGCAGCTTTCTCTCTGTGAATGCAGACTGTGTGCTTATGGTATCTATTTATGTTGTAAAAATGCTTCAGTACTGAAAGTGTGTTTGTAAAACCACATTCTGTTCATCTCCCTTTCTGTTCCCGTGTAGGTTGCTTATTGCAGTGATTGCAATTACTACGTTTTCACAGAATATGAAGGTCTTTGTATTAAGTAGGGCCTATTAAGATTTTGGCAGCATTCCCAAACCAGTAACACAGACAGAATTGTTCTTTGTGCACACTAAAAGCCTAATTTGAGACAGAAAGAAACAAAACTGCTGTTTTTGATCTGCTGACCTTTCTCAACAAATGTCTGTGGGTTAAAACATGGACCACACCATTCTCTTGTTGCTAAATCTGAAACCAAAAAAAGAGAAAAATAATTGATGAATCTAGTGCCCAACACTGTAAGTTGAAATTTTTGAGCCAGCCAACCTTTAAACATGCAAGGACTGTTTCTTCTTGTTTTAAGTGATACTGGAGAAGCAAGTTACAGTGCAGCAAACCTGAAAGTATGTTTGTTAAAAAAATGGATATTAATGAACTAAACTTCACATAAATTACATTGAAAACATAATTTTAATATTAATGTTTCAAAGTGAAACTCTGAAAAAGCAAAGAAATGCCAAAGTAATTTATCTGTATATTGTATATATGTTTTTATGAGTCTTGAATGATATGAGGCTTCCCCTGCTCCCCAGCCCCACCCCGGATCCCTGTCTCATACATTGGTGAAGATGGAAAGTGTCTGTTCACTATTTTATCTTCATTGCTCGGTATTTGGTCCCAGCACCCCTCTACTGTATGCAACAAAACCCCCTGTTTTGGATACAAATTGATTAATTTGTGAATGGGCTCTTTTTACAGTAATAATCAACATGACATCTTAGTGATTAAATAATTTTATCTCTGTAACACCACTTCAAGTGAAGAGATATTGCCATTTTACTGATGGGGAATAAAGTGAATTGCCATAAAAAGCCACATTGGTGTTTCTAACATCAGTTTTGTAATACCTAGTTATTTACCTGTTAAAGCTTTAGTTTTGAGATTTTGGTTTTGTTTTTCTTTTTCATTTTTATTTTTAGTTGAACTGAATGTGGTCAGAGCATGGAATTGAGCTTTGATTTCTGTTGAGAGGCTATAGATGGCATATCGGAGAATTCTCTTGCAAGTTGTATAGAAAATGGTAAACATAGTCTGTGGCTGTGTGTGAAGATAATAGTTTAAGTGGTTTGCAAGATTTCACAGAGACTGTAAGAAATGTAGAAATAAAAGTAATTCTCCAGTATGGCATTCAACTAGTTTGACAAGTAGTTTTCGTTACTTTCCTTTTTTTTTTTTTAAATTTCCTACTCTCTTTTCAAATTCTGGGACAAATGAGTCAAGAGCCATGTATTAATTTTGACTCAGCAACCCAGACTCTTTGAAGAAGTGTTCCTTTCCTGGATGTGAGCTATCTGTTGGGTTTTCAAGGGCAAAAAACCTGTGCAAGGATGGCATGCAGATTTGTGAAGGTTTTCTTGGGGGGAGCCCTCACTTCAAGGAAGACATTGAAGTGCTGAAGCATGTCAAGAAAAGGGCAACAAAGGGTCTAGAGTAAGTCCATATGAGGAGCAGTTGAGGGAGATGGGATTGTTTAGCATGGGGAAGAGGAGGCTCAGAGGGGTTCTTAGCACTCTCTACAACTACCTGAAAGGAGGTTATAGCCAGCTGGGGCTCAGCATCTTCTCCCTGGGAACTAGTGACAGGACAAGAGGAAACAGCCTGTAGCTGTAGCAGAGGAGACTCAGGTTTGCCATCAGGAAGAATTTCTTCGCTAAGAGTAGTCAGGCATTGGAACAGGCTTCCCAGGGAGATGGTGGAGTCACCGTCCCTGGAAGTCTTCAAGAAATGACTGGATATGGCATTAAGTGCTATGGTTTAGTTGGCAAGGTGGTGTTCAGTCAGAGGTTGGACAGGATGATCTTGGAGGTCTCTTCCAACAATAATGATTCTACAAGTCTATTGTTCTAAAAATTATGATGTGCTCTTACAAGGTACATCATCAGTGTCATAATGCATGGAGTTCAAACTTCTAGCAAGATGGGTACAACTGAGGTTGAAGTTCTGGTCATTTTAAGTCAAGAGAGGGATTGTGTGCATCTATTTAAAGTAAATGTTAATTATCAAAAGGGCTCTCCAGGTAGCCAGTGATTCTCTCATTTGCATGCCATGCCTGATGTTGGACTAGAAGCCTAGAGGAGCCATTGCAGGTATGTTCTGCAGGAGGACAGATAGATGGCTGATCACTTCAGCTGCCAGTCTGTAGAGCAAGATTCTGTTGTCATGGTTGAACTGAGAATTGGGTTTTTTGTGAAAGTTTTTAACTTGGGTTATACCCAAGTATCCTAAAAGTAAAGGATGACTGACAGTGGGTGTTGGAATAGAAACCTGAAACTGGGTGTTGAAATGGAGGTGGCATAAGAATTTTGTGTGTGAGCAGAGGGATGTCTTCTCATTTAACGTTGTGCTAAATTGGACAAGCTTAATTCATGCTAGCTCTTGAAGACTTGTGGTTTTTTAGGGGCAGAGGGGTTTCTTTAGCAGGGTTCCTGTAGTAAACTCTCATTTCTGTTCTATGCAGAAAGAAATTGAAGATCTCCGAACAAGGCTGACCATGTTAGAAGCAAAAGATCAACAGCTGAGAAGAGAAATTGAAGAACAAGATACACTTATTCAGTCACAGGACTCTGAACTGGCTGCTTTACTTGGCTGCATTTCTTTGAGGGAACTGCAGGAAATAAGCAAGGCTGTGGATGACACTTTAGGATCCTCCTATCAAATTCCATTCAGTCTAGATCTTCCAGGACCAATAAAGAGGTATCTGAATTTCATTTTAGAAGTAGAGTCTTGTGTCTTCCTCAATGTTCTGTTGAATTGACTGTCACTTGCTTTCTCCATGATTGTGCCAGCTGATTAGCTGCATTCAGACACTTCAACATTTTCTAAAACTTGTTGAGGTTCTCATATTGATGTGCTCCCTCGGGAAGGAAGAGTTTGTAGCTATTTGAAGGTCTTGCACTTAATTTTTTTTTTTTTATGATAAAGAGCCACCTATAGAAGGCTTTTTATATCCATAATGTTAATACCCATCATCAGTTTACACTATTTCTTCTTATTAACTGGTGAATCTTTTCCCCCAGCTTGGCAATACAGAAATTAAAACATTTCTCACAATCTGAAAATGTGTACCAGGCGGCATTCAAATAAATATTAGAGATGTTTCTTTCTTCAGTGAACTTATAATAAAGTTTGATGTGATGAATCTTAAGCTCAGACAGTGAACTCGAGGTAGTGAGGGAAAGGATGCAGCCTGAACACTTTTGGGACACCTACAGTTATAGACACAGCATATCATTCCTTACATGGAAAAATAGCTACTCTTGGTAATATTTTGGAAATAACCCTTCATCTTTATTTACAAAAGCAGTAGAAGCATTTGGGGCCTAGACTGTATTTGGATGCTGGTGATGGGACTTTGAAAGGGATACTGCTGCTGAGAAAATAAAATTCCTGTTTATCCTAACTTGCATTTCTCCCAGATAAGCAGTAACTATGTTGCTTGCAATTTCTTTTCTCCCTTCATGTTTATTTGGTTTAGTTTTATGATATTAACATTCAAAAGAAAATGCTGCTCACATGTGCTAATTTATACAGGTTTTTTTTTTTAAAGTCAGCAGAACATTCTGTAGAGGATATATTCCTCTCTTTTGACATTTGTTTAAGATTTTAAATTAGGTCATGGGAAGTAGTTTCTTGAATTAAGTTTAGCTTGTTTTAATAGTATATTATACCTGCATTTTGAAGATTGAAGAATAAAAAGTCTCAAGCAGTCTGTCTGAGAAACCACTCTTTGATTTGAGTTTTCTTGGTTTTGGGTTTGCTTATGGAAGTATTATCAGATTTATTTTGTCCCCCTCTCACATTACTGATGCAACATTTGGGTTGCACCTACCTCTTTGAAATTCCTTCAAGTGGAGTTTAATTAGTACTGTTTCAGAAGGAATTTGCCCTTTGTTCT
Source organism: Campylorhamphus procurvoides (assembly GCA_013396655.1). Lineage (NCBI taxonomy): Eukaryota > Metazoa > Chordata > Aves > Passeriformes > Dendrocolaptidae > Campylorhamphus > Campylorhamphus procurvoides. The sequence goes on along the minus strand of WBMV01007695.1, from coordinate 1,260,635 downwards.
CTTATTAGCACCTTGAATAACACAGTCACTTGAGGGAAAACAGGCATTCATGATTCAAAGTGGGTTCATAACTTTAATGAAAGTTTAGAATGAATTACTTTCCTTTCTGTTAATTTTTAAAAGGTTCAACAAATGTAATTTTTGTGGTTTAGTGTTGATTGACTTTGGGTCACCAGGACCAATGGTCAGGTGCTTCTGCTCTCATTACCATAGCTGGAGCTATGCATAGTTATTGCAAGTGAAGACTGGTGAGCATCAGGTGCCCACCAAGCCACTCTATAACTCTCCCTTCCCAGCTGAATGGGGAAAGGAAAATAAGATTGAAAACAATAGTTTGAGATTCGGCAGATAGCTCGCATGCATGCAATCTCTCATATTTGCTTTAATAAAGGGATAAACTCCAAATATTTATTCTCTACTTGTCAGGTGATGTCTGGCCACTTTTCAGAAAGCAGGGCTTCAGCACATGTAGTGGTTGCTCTGGAAGGTGAACAAATGTAAATAATGAATGCCCCCACATCCTCCTTCTGTTCTTAGTTTCTGTATCTCAGCAGACATCCTAAGGTATGGAATATCCCTTTGGTAGTTTGAGCCACCTGTTCTGGATGTGGCCCTTCCCAAGATTTGGCCCACCCCCAACCTACTGGTGGTGGTGGGAGGGCAGAATGTTGGAGAGACAGCACTGATGCTGTGCCAGCACTGCTCAGCAGTAGCCAAAACATTGGTGTGCTATCAACACCTTTCTAGCTACCAGTGCAAAGTACAGCACTCTGAGGGCTGCTAAGTTAACTCCATCTCAGCTAGACCCAATACAGGATGCAAAAATGCTCTTTTGGGCTGCACAAGTAAGCATACTTAGGTGTCTGTGACAGCCTTTGGGAACAGTTTAAGTCTCCTGTGTCAGGTTATAGTTGGGTGTTTGTGTCCAACCCCAGAGCCTTTTCTGACCAGAACTAATGACAGCGGTGTAGATGCCCATTGTACGGCATGGTTACGTAGAAGACGGATTCCTTGGCTCAGAATGTGGAAGCTTTGCATTTGAGGTCCTCCAGAGCCTGACTGGATCTGGACCTACAGAGTCAGAGCAAGCTCTTGCCTGCCAAGGATTTCAATGTCCTGGCAGGGTGTGTGCGCCACCACAGTTCCTAGGCTGGGCCTTATTGTGTCCAGGAATGCAAAAGCAGAAATCTAGAAGAAGGCCAGAAGGCTAACAGGAAAGAGGAGACTGACTCTAGGAATGTGGAGAAGTTTAATGGTTATAGCACTCAGCTACCTGAGAGAGACCTGGTGGCTGTAGTTTTTGAAGGATTTGGCAACAGTCCATCAATTAAGTGCTAATGGTTTAAATTTGGGGGTTTTTTTTGTTTGGTTGGGTTTTTGTTTGTTGGTTTTTTTTTGTTTGTTTGCTGGGTTGTTTGGTTTCTTGTTATTTTGATTTTTTGTTTGGTTTCTTTTTTTTTTTTCCTTCTTCACAACATATTAGCAAAGTGAGCTGCTAGGAATATGGTACAATCCGACTGATGCAGCCTTTCAAAGTTACCACCTGCTGTCCATTCCACAGCTCCTCTCCTCTCTGCAGAAGATGGTGACTATCTTTGAATTAAAATCTGCCTAAGTGTTGCATATATGCTATGTTTTCTGCTCTATTGGAAGGTGCACAAGCTGTGTTGGTAATATAGACTGAAATCTCCAGTCCAGCTGTGAGACTCAACCCCTTGACTTTATCATTTGGCCACTTTCTTGTCTTGTGGTTCTTAAATCTTTCCCCAAACCACTTGCTACTTTAGGTAGCTAAAAGCATCCCAGCTTGGTGGTCAGCAGCCACATTTCCAGTGTGAGTTCTCTGCTATTTCTTTCATTCAGGGCAGGCTATATATTCAGAAGAGCTGAGGAGCAGAAAATGCTCTTGTAATGGTTGCAATTCTTTAACAGTGAGAGTTTGTTCAGTTTAACAGTGAGCTTAAGCAAAGGGTGATTTCCTTTTAAAGCTGTGCAGTCCATCATACCTCAGGTACAGTGATTTTATGTCTGCATCCTGTCATGTTCTGTTCTCTCTTTCTGTAATACAAAAAAACCAGCATGCAGACAGTAAGACATTTTGTTTGGGTGTATTTTCTGTGTGCCTGGGAGCATTCCCTACACTGTCATACAATTATAGAATAATTTAGGAGGTCATCTTGTTAAACTTCTGCTCAAAACAGCACCACAATTTCCATATAAGATCAGGCCACTCAGGGCTCCATCTGTCCAACTTTTGCATATCTTCAAGGATGGAGATTTTGCAGCCTTGCTAGGCATCCTACATTTCAGCACAGTTATTTGTCAATAACTCTAGCAAGCTTTGATTTTGAAGAATTGACAAATGTTAGCCACATTACCCTGGACCTTTCTTGAGGGCTGTTGGAAGGTGAGGTTAAAATCTGCAGGTTAATGGGCAAAGCAATATGTTTTGACAGGGAATTTGCACTGTTGCGAACTGTTCGCACAGGTTGAGACCACAGAATGTTGTTGTTTTGCTTTCCAGACAGGCGTAATTGCTCTTGGTAAGCTAAAGGGTGTAATCATTATTATAAAATGAGGAAATTGCAGTGCAAAAGCTCAATTCACTTGCATGGGATTGCATGGAGATGTGTTTAAAGGGTGGGAGCAGCTGGTGTTGTGTGCACTGTGACACGTGCTAGTGTTTTAACTAAAGGCAGCATACTGAAATCAGAGGATAATAGGTCTGAGTGTTTCACTGTGAGGTCCTTTCTCCTGAAGATTGCAAAAGGTATCAAAATATGTGATTTTCTTATTTGTGACTGAAGTGGACACGTTTTAAAAAATACATGTTTTTAACTAGTGTAAGCTGAGTTTTCTAGTTATAAAATAAGATTGTGTTAATTTTTTAACTTATTCACTTCAGCACTGTTGTTTCTTTTATTTGTTTCTTTTCATTTCACAGTAAAAATTGAGGAAATCTGTTACGCTTCAATTCAAATTTAGTTTTATTTGGCATTTTCTTTATTTTAACCATATCTACAGATGCATGTGCCCTGTACACCATGTTGTCCCTAAAATAAATTGCAAAGTTCCATTTGGACTATTGTCTGGGCACTGATTGGTGGTTGAAAGAAATTCAATTAAATACCTTTCAAAATATTTGAATGCTCCACCTCTTCCACTTTTTTCATGAAACAATTTTTAATTAGTAGGATTTGTTCTACAATGGATGTGTGGGATTTCTGAAGATAGGGAAATCTTCTGTTTGTGTATTTTAGTTATTATAGTATGGCCAGTTGTGCAAGGAACTGAACTTGTAGATTTACGTAGTCAGTTCACCCTGCTTTCGTGATGCCTGGAGCTCATTTGAGAAGGATCAATTCAAAGTGAAATACAAATGCTCAGGAGGATGTAAACCTTTTTAGTTGGAATATACTCAAAACATTCAACAATGTCAGTTGAGGGCAAAGCCTGATAAAGGCAAAAAAGGTGGTTTTGTTGTTTTGTTTGTTTTTTTTTTTAAGGACCTTGGTTTACTGGGGAAAAGTTGGAAGAAAGGCTTTAGGTAGTTTCACATAATAATTTGGGAAAGTAGCGTTTAGAATGTTCTGTCATGTTTTGTCATTAGGAAAGATTGTTTTGTACAAGTTTTGTTGATCTTCAAAATATATGTCCATGTGAAATTTCAAGTCAAATTACAGGTTAGCAAGCTAGGTGAAATTACTGAGTAAGTCTGAACATAGCCATATTTATTAACATCAGCCTTTTAGCAAAAAATTTAGCATTAAAGTAGCCAACCAAATTGCAATCTATCTTTTCAAAATATTATTTCGTGTTTAATAGATAACATGCCATCTTATCCAGGAAAGTACTTTTTAACTATGTGGTTTGGGTTTTTTGTTGACTATTTTTGTGACAATGTGTACATATAAAAATATCCTTTGGGAATAGAAGAGTAGCACATACACAAAGAAAGCAGAGGGATGAAATGGTTTTGTGGCATCAAAAGTTCATATTACAGTGACAGGCTGGTAATAATCTGATTCTTTACTGGCCTGTGTGTGGAACAGCAGAGAACTGAAACGTACTTTTAATGCCAGATACTCATTGGAGTCTTCATTTCTGGATTTACTTCTTGAGTTGTTTGAAGTTTTTTGTTGTCTTCACTGTTCCCTGATAATACAACCGTAGTAGTGCTGATTGCAAGTAAAAACTGATGTTGGTAGGTAGGCTAGAAGCAAAAATAATCTAAATGTTTTTAGTTTTTTTAAGATATTCCTTTTTTTTTGTTGTTTTCTGGAGAGACTCCTGTACTGTGTTATGAGTTAGTCCATGAAGACCCTGATTCTTTAGTAGACCTATAAGCACAGAGCATCATTATCTGACTTCTGGCCTCATTTGGGCCCTTTCATGCTGCTCTGATGTTATTGTATTAAGAGCTTAACACAGAATTTTAACACTGTTGTCTGTGGTAGGAAACCTGTCTGATTATGCTACATGAGATGAGCCAAAATGTGATTACAGGATTCTTAAAATACAGCTGATGCCACTTCTGCTATTACAGTTAGGTATAATGATGATGCTGTGCAGTTCTGTTTTATTTTCTTTTTTAATTAAATTGTAGTTCTCTTGTTTAATTGATCCGTTTTATACTATGTGCTACAGCTCCACAAGCAGTGGACTTGCAGCTGAGGAGCAGAACCAGAGAGGATGTTCTCTGGCATCTGAGGAGAACTCTGCCCTGCAAAAACCTCCAGCCCCCAGAGGTACCCTCCTCACAGCCAGTTTCCTCTGCCACAAGGGACTTTTGAAGGGAAACACCAAATTTCTTATCAAATGTTGTAACCCAACTCGAGCCTTGATAATAGGATTGTCTTGTTTTCAGCTAGTCTCACAGCTGGGTTGGTGTTTCAATGAGGTCATCATCTCAGCTTTCTCAAAGAAGTTGGATATAGTCTTTTGTGAGAGGTTAAGACCAGTCATAGGTGAAAGAAGAGGTCTGCCGCATCTTTTGTTATTTGACTGGTTGGGAGGCTCAGCTTTCTTTTTATACGTAGATAGGTGTTTTCCTCTCTGTTTTGTCTACCTAGGTTTAATTTCATTCCCTTTTTCTCTGCCTAGGGTTGAAGGGTTGACTCCACGGGCAAGTGACTTTATTTTTTTTTTTCCCACTTGTGGCAGCAACTCTAGGAGGAACTGTGTACTGAAAGCTTGCCATGATGTGCAATGCTTGTGCTTCAGCACATAAAGTGAATTTGCTTCCTGTGAAGGTGTGAACTTGACTCAGAGGTTCATAGTGACTCTGATCCCACTGGGGCTGGTGGGGACCCCTGTTGGAGGGAGGAAAAAGGGCTTATGCAAAGGCTGCTCCCACCCTGAAGGCACTGGCCTTCCTTTGGAAGAACTGGTGGGTTTAAAAACACAGCAGGGAAAAGAGAAAGCAAGTCTTCCAACTTGGAGGACAGAGCCACTGCTGGCAGCCTGAATTATTTTAGAGCAATTTTGGAGGCATATTTTTGTTCTATTAGAAGGAAAAAGTCCCAGCAGAAAGATGGGTTTGCTTGCTTGAATCCCTTGTGTGCAGTGTAATGAGGAATCTGGTTTTCCCTGCTGAGCATCTGGTTTCCCCTGCTTTCTTGAACAGCATCCAGTGGGACATAGCAGCCTATAAAACCCAGGCCACATATGTCCTGATTCCTCTGGGTATGCACACAATGAGATTTATTTCTCTTTAGGGAAAAATGACCAGCTGCCCCAATCAGTGTATGATAGTGAATTTATTTGTATATAATGAAGAGAAACAGCTAGCAACAACATCCAGGGACAGACTCTTTCAGCCAGTGAAGTAAAATAGATGTTATTCTTAGGAGAATAATTGCAGCTGCTGTGGGCAAGCTGTAGTTTTTGTGCACACCAGACAGATGTAGCAGAAGAATAGGAATCTATTGATACATCAGAAAATCTGGGGAAAGTATTAGATAGGGCGTGATGAACTGCTGCTGCAGATAGCTGTTTGGCTGTGTCTTTGTTTTTGGTCTGATGCTCCTGTTTCAGGTAGCAGCTGAAGCAACAACTGCCTCAACTGCCCTGCAGCACCAGCTGGCACGGGAGTGGTGGGAAATACTGAGCATGTGAATGGTTGGTTGGAACAGACAGCCAGTTTGGCCGTCTGAATGGTGTGTTGCAAGACTGGATTTCTCAATACATGGCAATGAAAACTGAGCTTGGAAAATCATCATTAGAGATGCCATCAGCATTCACAGGTGGCTGTGAACTGATAGCTTTTGTTGGAGTGATTTTTATATCTGAAAATGCAAAACCATACTGGGATGCTGCCGCAGTCCTACTGTGAGCATTAAAAAACCCACTTACTAATCATTCTTATAAAAAATGGTGGTCACCTAATGTTATGATTTTTCTGCCGGACTCCGATTTGGGGCTCCTGTCTGGCAGCACTACAGCAAATAAGAGTCATCTTAGTTTAGGGTTTTTAATGTATATAGGAACTGGGCAGAACGATGAGTTTTTATAGTCATATAGATATAACTCTTTCAGAGTCAACAAAGACAAGTGCAGTCATCCAGCAACCCATGAGTCAGTGAGAGATGTTATTGGTGAACTGGGGTTATACAAACATTGGGAAAGTGTGCTTCTAGTCTGACTTGTGATAAATCCTGACTAGGGAAGCACATGTATTGAAGCAACCCTTAACATAAAGCAACAGTGAAGAAGTATATGTCTGCAAATGATAGCTAGAAGAAGAGCAAATTACTGAACCAAAATCTGCTCTCTGGTGGTTCAGAGCTTGATGCATAATTCTGAGTTCTCATTCGTATTCCTTGGAGAACTCTGTAGATTGAAATGTGCAGAAGGTCCAATGCATCTGTACCTTAAAGTAAATCTCTTGATATTTTTTTGTCTCAGATCAGATTAATTTTTGAAGTTGGACACTTTCCAAGGTGAGACTTTGCATTTTACTTCTAATTCAGGTGACTAGTCCTTGCAACTGACAGAATTTTCATTTTCAGTATGAGTTAAACACAACTCTTCTTCTATTTAGTGTCAAAAGTCCATGCCTCAAGAGCACTGTCAGGTTTAGATAGAGAAATTGGATTTTCAGCACATCAGTTCAGACATTTTGTGTTTTTGTTGTTGTTTAACCAGGTTTCCCATAATATAGAAGTTTTCTGTGGGCTGCTTTATCCAAGGAAAAATCAGATTTTGTTTAGAAAACCCTGAACTATGTTTAAAAAATTATTTTGCTTCCCATTACTGAGACACGCTGCTGTGAAAATCTCATTGTTTAAAGTCCCACGGATCATTGCACAGAGATGAAAAGGAACTTGTGTGCTTGACTGAAAAATTGCTTTCCTGATGTGGTGATACTCAGATATGTAGCCTAGACAGGCTTATGAGCAGATTACATAGAATGAAAACCTTGTTATCCAATGTCTTCCTTGATTAGGTAGAATCAAACTTTGTGGGAGAGAATTTCCGAAGAAAACAAAAAGTGTTGTTTTACCTTAGTGCATTTCATGCAATCTAGCACTGAATGTTCCTAACTGAGCAGAGGTATAAGATCAGCAACACCCTGTTTGTCTTGTCTTGGTAAAAATCTGCACATGATATCTGTAAATAACGAATCTGTTGATCTTACTTAGGAAAACTTGGAGTACAGCTATGTTTTCTTGTTTGGTTTTTTTTCCCTTTAGTCCTAGTTGTACATGTCTAGCTTAAAGTTGCCTCTTGTTAAGTATAGTTTTGTTCAAAAGCTTTTTTTCTGATTTGTCTTCAAAACTTTCTGAGATATACCCATTGAGGGATATGTGAAAATACAAGGAAGCTATTGATTGATTTGATTTTATATTGTGGATTTCTTTCCTAAAGGCCAAGTGAACTCCTTAGACTTAAGATTTTTGGTGGATTTTTTGCTTTGATGTAGACTCATAGATGTTTACACCAAAGTAGCACTTGTGGTTTCTTTTGCAAAGGACTAGACAAAAGCTTTTTTTTGAAGGTCATCTTCTGTTTGCTGTTAAAAGCAAGATTGCAAGTATAGGGCATGGTTTAGGTATTTTCATCTTCTGAGACAGTACGGCTTCTTGTGACTTCAGAATTGGAGAAGGAATCATGTTAGAAGACATAAAGTTGTAAAAGCCATTGTCTGTGCAGGCTGTGATCATTAGAGTGAGGTTGTCCTTTGCAGACAGTCTCATTACTCGGTGGCCAAATTCAAACTGTGAACTGTTTAAATCTGCAGATTTTTATCTAGGAAGGAATACATATTCATATAAATTGAAGGTTCAGCCTATCATGCTTTCTCATATGCATACAATCTGAGCGTGGGCTTTCTAGGCTATTGCTCTTGAATTAGAAATTCAAATGTGGGTAATTTTAAATTGTTCTGACTTGTGCTTACTTTTAAAGGAATGAAAGTGCTTTTTGCTAAAGCACTATATTGTGATGGGGAGATAACGAGTGAAATATCAAGATCTATAATAGTTTTCTGGGTGACAGTAATGTAAAAGAGAATATTTACTGTTAAATGACTCCTTTCTTTCAGTATCTTCAGGCAGGGACTAGAGATGGCACCTTAGTTTCTCTATGAAAAACAAGAATTTTCAGTACAGGATTTGTTTTACACTGTACCATGTGTGTAGTATGTTCTATTGTACAGATGTGGAAACTGTATTCTGACTACTTTTTTTGTTACTGTATGCATGTTTTATTATTAATACAGGAACTGTTACTGTTTAAGCAGTGTGTATATTTATATATCTTGAATGTGTAGAACAGAATGACTTGCCTTTTGCCCATTTGCATTCTTTGAATTTTTTCTTAGGAAGCAAAGCATAAATACATAATAGCCTGGTATGCAAAGGGAAGTATACTAGCAAGTGGAAGGAAAGACATTCAGAACGTGCCTTCCGTTAGTAGAAAGCCATTCTTCCCAGTATTGTGCTAGTCAGCCTTCCTCTGAACAAAGCCATTTCCATAGAATCTGTAATTCCTGCATGCAAATCATAACTTCTCAGAATATTCTTTAAAAGTGGTTTTAAATATTATCTATTATATCATGACATTTAATGTCCTCTGCAGTCGTGTGGGCCTGTGATAGAGCGAGGAATGTGTGAACCAGACCACTCAATTCCTAGTCTTCCTTCTGTCTCCTGTTGCACTGAACTGACTTCCTTTATATTGCTTGTACACCATTCTCAATTATGAACATCGTTATCTTATGAGGTTCTAACTGTGTTATTACAATTCAGCATACTCAGTAGCTATTTTTCTTTAAGGTCAGTAAAATGAGATGAGTAAAGGGCACTGGCTTGCCTGGAGTATTTGCATTGTAAAATTTTTCCCATAGTCTGTTGTTACATGCCAGATCAGCCTCAGTTCCTGAACATGCAGCATTCCCACATCCTCCTGCAACTCGGCAGCTGAAGTCCATGTTTTGTCAAAGTATTGCTTCATTCATCATGCAGAAATTACATCATTCTTCAGCTCCTGCTTTTCTGTTCTGGTCTAGCATGTAAAAAATGAGACCCTAGGATACAGCAAGTCTGCATTCCTTTTTTTCTGTCCTCATTAGGGATCCTAATGTGTGTAAGTCCACTGCAAGTCATTTAAATAAAAGGCCTATGTGACATCTGTATGAATGAAATTGCACATGGTGTATGGATTGCTGTGGGTTCTGCAAGTGTTAAAACCCTTTATTTTCCTGTGATTTTAGTCAGTTAAATTTGCGTTAATTGAATTCCTCTCTTGTTCTAGTCCTTCCATCAGCTGGGCCAAGAACTTCACATTCTCTGTGATGGAGTTAGCTTATATTGAATTTGAGAAGTGAGTTCTAAATGGTCCTTATAATGGATTGCTAAGATTGTGAGGACAAGCTGTCAAATTCTTGATTAGCTGTTCTGTCAGAGAAGAATAGCAATGAGTCAAAACTATGGACATCTTCCCAGGCACGAATTTAGTGTTATTCCAAGGAGCTCTTTCTAAAGCCATTTACCCTTGTAGTAATACCTAAAGCAGCTTTTAAGCAGACAGAATACCCATCTTAAAATGAAATATGATGCTCCAGGGTGCTTGTAAAAGAAAATACTCTTTCTGGTTCAAGTCACATGTAACAGATCATGGCTATTAAAGCTCTTTGTCGGTAGAATGAATCAGTATTGACTGCCTGGTTTCTCTTGTGGGTCATTAGCTTGTCAGTTAATTGGAAATCTTGTGAGGGGCTTCTCTGTGGTGGTGTTTTCTGGAAGAAAACAACCAGGGAATAAATGTAGTTAAAAGCTGTTTGTAGTTGGTAACTATGGCTGGTTTGTACATGGTTTTGATTGCTATTCGTGCACCATGTGATGGGCTAATCTCTAAAAGGGATAAGGGATTTCTGTGGTATTGCTCTGAAGGCTAACAAGGACTTGAAAAAGGATACTACTGTGAAATTCATACCATAAATAATACAAATACACTTGTAAGAGTCTGTGCAAATGCTGTAAAAGGACTCTTTAGATTCAAGTCTGTGGATAATGCAGCTGTCACTAGTTTGGGTCAAATTAGTTACTTCCTAATGATATCTTTTATTGATATAGGTCAGTTTAATAAAAAATTCCCTTAAAACTATAGTTCTGCAAAATTCTCTTAAAACTGTAATTCTGCTGTCATTGAAATGGCAGTGTTTGGTTCCTTATTTACTTTTCAGTGACTTGATAGAGACTCATAAAAAGGACATCTGAGTATAAAGAGGGTACTTTTTCCCACTCAGCACCTGGTCCTGAAAGTTTGCGTGGGCTTGCGTGTCCTTGTTAGCAAAGCAGACCTGACAACTGGGTCTTAGTTTGTAATGCTGTTTTGGATGTACTGTTTCAAAAGTAGTTAAAAATTGATCTCTATTCCGGTTAGTTGTGTGAGTTCTGCAGAGCAGTGAAACATTGTATGAACCTGGGGGGGCTTTCTTTGGGGAAAGTAAACAGATAAGAGGGAAGAACACATAGAAGAGAATAGAGTTGCCATCTATATACTGTGGTTCTTCTGGCTATAACTGCACTTTGCATTCTATTATGTCCTCAGTCTTTAGAGTTGAATTTTATAAGGCAGTTTCAACACAATTGGGTCAGTCACCCATTATTCATTCAATTACACACTGCAGCCGTGCTGCTCCCCTTAACATCTGTACACAAAGCCCAGCTTTTTTTTACATAACCTGACCAGCTCAGATGCCACTTGTGGGAGATGTTGAAAGCCACTAGGAGCTCCAAAGCATGAGAACAGAAGTGGTTAAATAGTTCATTCCCCCTGGCATGCCCAGAGGCAAGCAGGAAGTTGATAATGGCATCATTACACATGAAATACTTTTTGTTTTGCACATATATTGCTGTAGAAAAGGGAGAAATTTGAGACTGCTGTGTGGGAAATGTCATTAAACCACTTTTACACAGCTAGCCAGCTGCATTTCTGTTTGTTGCCTTACACAGGTGTTGACTTTAACTGACATGACCCCTTTCTGAAGTGGCTGCCTCATCTGAAGCTGATCCCCATCATGATTCCCATGATTCCGATCCCTATCTGGGATGGGAATGGGGTGACTGGCCTTGCTGGGCTGTAGATCGAAAAGGTGTGTGCTCCATGAAGCAGAGTATTAGGGAAAGCACTGCAAATAGCTGTCTTATTAATGTGATTAAATGGAGTGTTGAATTCTGCCTCTGAGGCTGTTTCAATTGTGTGTGCAGGTGGGCAAGATGGTCCAGTGTTTCTAGAGGGGATCAGCAACTGAGTGCAAGTCAAACTTCATGTGCTTTGGGATTCAGACTCATGTAAATGCTGACTCTTAGAATAGGACTTGGCAAATGCTGTGCTTGGAAAATAATAAGGAGCAGGTTCTCAAAAGAGAAATAAAACTTAGAGGTAGGCAGCCGGAACTGCATACATGTCAAAACAGGCACTCGGTCTTAATGTGCTTTCTAAATAACAGAGACTTGTTTCTTTCACCTGCAAAATGAATACAACACTGCCTTATCAAGCAAGAGTATCACTGAAATAAATCCAGCGATGTTTCTGAAATGTTTGGATGTTTCAGTGCTGAACATTAAAGAAAAGCTCAGAAATGAATAGTTCTTATTTGGGAAGAATAGTAACAGTAGGCCATGAGAGAAGTACAGTTTTTATAATGCAGGTAAAAAGAAAAATTGAAATGCTGCTGGTGGGGAGTGCTGACTGTCATGTACAGAGAATTGAGGTGTCTGACAGAAAAGAAAATAGCATGTGATAAAGTAATTGAACACTGCATGAAAGTGTAAGCCTCCTAAGTAGGAGGGAGGGAAGTATTAAAGTTGCAAAAATAATCTCTATCCTAACTCCTGATGGTTGATTTTACTTGGATTTTTTGAACTTTATGTTAAAAATGTAAATCATGATTTTGTTTACAAGAACCAAAGGCACAGGTTTACATCAGATTTGGGAATATAAAAGTAGTAAATTTACTTGTTTATAATATGTGGAAGACAACTTTGAATTAGTTCATGTAAGTGTAGGTGTGATGCCTCAATTTCAGCCCACTGTTGAATCAATTTGGTAAATATTTGCTAGGATTTTATGGATATAAAGAAACAGAGGAGTGGTATTTTACATAAATTACTGTGAGAACAAGTGACTGTAGTTGAACTTTTCCTGGCAGAGTTGAAAACTGGGTTGTAAGAAGATAGTCAGCTGTAAACTGTGTCAGAAATTCCTTTGTGTTAGGTGTTTGGGTGACAGTCTAGCAAAGCACCAGTCCTGGACACTGCCAGAGACTTCTAAGATATGATTACACAAATAATCATTATTGTCTCTCAGACAGTAAGTAAAATCCATGTACTCATGATTAAAGAACTGTAAAGGTTGTGTTGGTTAGTCATTAGCAACACTGAAACTAGGTGTAGTTTTTATCTTGTTATTGCCTCTGTTGTGTTAGTATGAGTTGTCTTAAAGCCTTATCTCTATATGAAAATGTGTCTTGTGTAGCAGACTGTGTTGAGCAGAGGTCAACTTGATTTTATTTTAATCCCTTCTAGCCTCCAGGAAAAAGAACGATTGTTCAACACATCCATTAAAGAAACTACTGCCAAAGTAAGTACATGTTTTCAGTTCTTCAGAATATTTACGGAAGCAGATTATAGGTTGCATCTTAATAAATTGTCCATGTTTTAGAAATTTTGTTTTGCAGTACTCCTTCTGAAAAGATTCTGCACACAAATGTTTTTAAACATACACTAAAAAGCCCTCCCCAATTTTTTATCTGAATGGGCCATAGAGATTAGAATACTTTAGGAAGCAAATGGAGTAATCTCTTCTTTCTTGACTTTTTTACTAGTTAGTGTTCAGTCCCCTTGCTCAGGTCTCTGTTCAGGGGCAGACTCCTTAGCTTCATGATATAAAAGTGAGCTCTGATCATAGTTGAATGTTTTCAGTCTTAATAGAGAGCCTCGTGCTTTCCTACCTAACCGGCCTTGTTGGTGTGAAGGGAAAAGCATAAGCTCAGTATCTTCTTTCCCTATGCTTTCACAAATAATCTAGGTGGCAATCTCATTCTCATCCCCCTTAAAAAATACAAAGAAAAGTGATATGGCATACTTAGCATTACTTTTTTTTCTAAGTGAAAATACAGTACTTTTCCTTCGATGATCTTATTTCTCTTGCCCTCATTTCAAGAAGGAGAATACTAAAGTTTTCTTTTTCTTTCAGAATGGCTCAGTGAGCTACAGAGCACCTTTATTCCATGAATGCTCTAGAAAATAAAAGATCCATTTACTCTAGCTGATTCCTATAGATCCCTGTGAAACAGGAAGTGGAAAATATTTCTGGATTTTGATCAATAATGAATTTGTGCTCTGAAATAAACTTATATTTCATGTCCTTTTTCGAGTAGCACTCACCTAAATCATTAAGTTTTATCCTTTATAATCTGTTCTTCCTAATCATCCTGACCAGGACTTTTAGTATGCACTGTTAAAAAGGATTGTTTGAAGACTGTGTCAATACCATTCCTTCCTTCTGCTTTATTTTGAGCTCATCTTCTCTATTTCTTGCTTATGCCCACATCTTGGGAAAATTAGTATAGACCATTATAACATGATGCTTTCTGTTTTTTTAAATGACTATGAATAAAGTATCAAGGAAGTGATTGTAACTGACCTACAGCTCACCTACTAGAATGACTGAGTTATTCAGTACCTCAAAGTGATGTTTTGTTTCAAGCTATTTGCAAACTAAAACATAAGCTACAGAATTTGCCTTCTCCCCAGAAAATGTGCCCCTTGAGGTTCTATTTTACAACCATAGTATCTAGAGACCTTTTCAATAGGAGCTGAAACATTGGATAACAATAGAGAAGTCTGCGAGGTAGAATTTCACAGCTTGTTTATTTAAGTTTTCAATAGGTAAAATATTATTTTAATTTCATTCTATTCCTATGTGATGGCTTTTATTTAGTAGAGAAGATAAATAGGAAGCATGTAATGAGACTCATCCAAATAATTTACTATTTAGTTTATTCAGATCATCTCATGCTTTTATTTTCATCTCAAAATAAATAGAACTGGTCTTTTAAACCTTTTTATTGTATGGAGAAAGCACTCATTTGTCAAAAGTCTTTTCTTTCCCCCTGTGCCACTGACATTTCTATGGCCTTTTCTTGCCTCATGTGTGTTGTTTTCAGCTCTGGCTGCAAAAGATAGGTTTTGCCTGCTAATGAAGGGAACAATGTTCCTTATTCACCACCTTTCTTCAGAAATTAATATCTGCTTTCACTAATAGCAAAATTATGCTATGTGGGAAGCTGGGTGGACTGTTCTTCCTTCAGGCAGTGTTAAGAGAAATTCTTTATCTTTTCTAAAGTGCTGTTGTAAAGAAATGTGAAGGTTATTCAAAACTTTTTTTTCTTCAGATGATTGGAGGATGAGTAAATTCCAAATGCTTTCATTGCTGTCCTTGTGCCAGTTTTTGCTGCACTAGATGAACATCATATGCTGGAAAGATGGAACGGAATGACAATGGGCAAATTTACTTTTGATATTTTGCTGCTTTTCATCCTGATTCCACACATCTGTTCTAACCAACTTCCTATCTGGTTTCAGATAGACTGCTTTTTTGAGTAGTGTTTGTGTTTGAACACAGATTTGTAAGGTACATTCCTAAACAAGAGCTTTTTTTAAAATTTTTTTTTATTGTATTTTTTGTAATCTGCTTTAAGAAAACCTCACAAACCACTGAAGAGGATTTTATAATAGATTCAATAACACTTGGCTGTAAAAAAAACTTCCCTGAAACTGAAAGGGAGTTTTTTCAGACTTGGAGCTTGTTGGTCTGTGGGACATAGCATAGCTGGTCGCAGGCAACAGGGAAAGGTCATTGCTGGGGCCCCAGGCACCTGCAGTCAGACTGATTAGAATAGGATGATGTGTTCTCTATGAGCAAAGGGTGCTGGCATTGTGAATGTTCACCATCTTTGTTAGCTAAGAAATAACCTTTTCTTAGTAGCTGAATAAGCTATTGTAATGAGTAATAGTACCAGTTATTAAGATAAAATAATTAGGAAAAAATGGCAAGAATTGGGGCATGTAGAGTAGATATGATGTAACACAGAAGCAATGCTATTAGTTTAGGGCGATATTACTTTGCCTTTCCCAGTTGCTCATTTAGTTTTGCTGAACTGTGCCATATGATAGGCCTGAAGATTAATGTTGTTCATTTATCTACAGAATACATGTGACATAGATACAAGCAGAGGCTCGGCGCATACTTATCTCATGTTCCAGAAGAATCATCTCTGAGTTGGAGGAACTGCTTTTCAGCCTCTGGTCCTTCCATTTGGTCCATTAATAAAGAGCACCAGCATGCTTTGTTCTGACAGTAGTGCTTACAAAGTGGACAGTGTTCACTAGAAACTGATTAAACCTCCCAGCTTATTTTGCATAATTGCCAAACAGCTGTCTAGTCATAATGACTTTAAGTTACTACCAGCATGGGATATATTCATGCAGTTTTCCTGGAGCTGAAAGATTCCCCATCTAATTGCAATTCACTGAGCCATTCAGTGCCCCTAAAGAGAGAGCACTGCTTAGAAAGAGTCATTAAAAACTTTCAGATTTATTTTGGAGATGGGAGACAGAAATGGCCTTTGGGTTCTTTGTGCACATTTATTCACCTCTGACAGGTCTGGGGTTTTAAAAACATTTTAACTGAATTAGTTGGTGAGTCACTTAGAAGGGGATACTGAAACAAAGTGAGATATCTGGGAATTGAAAAATTATAGTAGGTGCAGAAGTGATGAGATATATGTTTTTAAATTAATAAGATGACTCTAAAGTCTTTAGTAGCAGTTACCACTTGGAGAATAGTTCTGTTGAATCCAGAAAGAAATATGACCCATTTGTGATTAATAGATAACTTCAACTAAAGGAAAGGGGGTATTATTAATTTAAAAGAATTTACAGTTAGTGTCATATCTGAATTACTATACTTTAATTGTACAAACAATCCATTAGAACTATAAAACTTTTGCTCTTAAAAAGTGAAGTGAGAGATGTGCTTCTGTTAATAAGCATGGCACTTGTTTTTGAGGAGGAAAAAAGTGAAGGAAGGCTGGGAAACTGCTCTGGAGATTTCATTTCACATCTTTTCCAAACTGGCCTGTGCCTATCTTGACTATTGCTTTACCCTTGGTTCCAATGAATGCAATGTTTTCTTCAGTATCAGCTACAATTTCAAGCAAGTGTTTGACATCAGCCTTCAGAACAAGGGTTTTGCCTTATTTCAATGCAAGATTTTTCTATTTGTTCATTTAGCTTTCCTTCCCAACTGGTGCAATATGGAGTAAACCCCAACTTTTTTGAGTATGTGGGAGTATGTGCCACTGAGGTGTCAGTGTATACTGAAATGTAAACTATAGAAAGAGCTGAACTTCCTTTATATTTTTTCCTCTCCTCTCTCCATGTTTTTAATATCAGCCCTGATTGCTGAAGGACCTCCAGTTAAAAAGGAAAAAAAAAAAAAAAAAAAAAAAAAAAAAAAAAAAAAAAGAGGGAAAGTCAGAAACCTGAATCCCAGTCATCTGTGTCTCCCGACTGTGAAACAAAGTACAGTATCAAGCTGGTATAGCCTTATTTATTGCCTGTGCAGAAATAAGTCTGCTATGCCTTTTTTTTTTCCAGTTAAGATGTCAAGCATGGTATATATTGTATAAAAATTTCTGTACATTGTGTTATCGCATTTTAATCTCCAAATGTTCATTTATTTATGCTCCACTCTAAGCATCACTGTTTATACTGAAATTGTACAGAATTTGTAAGATGCAACCTCAGTATCTAGTAGTGAAATGTGTCTTCTCTCATGCAGGAGCTTGTGTTAATAGCTTTCTCTGTTTTTATAATAGAATGTGCACAAAAGCCTGGAAATTTTGATTCACGTTGGGTATTTCTGTGAAGACATCACTTTTTATTAAGCTTTTTTACCTTGCTGCAGGATGTTATGTCATGTCTGTAAACCAAGAACATTTGAAGCCCCATTTCAACTGCCTTATACTTTTACTTGAATTAATTCTATACCATGGCTGTCTGCCTCAATTTAGGTTTGCACAAGTCAGAAACTCTGCAGTACTTTGAGGAGGAAGGTCAGTGATATTGAGACTCAACTACCAGCTCTACTTGAAGCAAAAATGCTGGCTGTTTCAGGTAAGTTTTAAGTAATGAGGATTAATATTGATAAGGGATGTATTAGAAGCAGTTACTAACCTCTTCATAGCACACTTTTTAGGAAAAGTTGTTGATGTGCTTGGGTAGATGCCTTACAGTCATGGCAAGTCCAGCAGAATGAGACTGTAACCTGTCTTGTGTAAGGTATTTCAGGCCCCTCTCTGCAGTTTGGAACTACTGGTAGAGAGAATGCTGTGTAGTAGGCACTAAACATGCAAAACACATAATATTTTCCATAGGTGAAATTGGTATATAATTATCAATAGCTTTTCATGGACTCTACAAGTTGCATGCTTAGAGCTCTCTAGCTAAGTTATAAATTTATGACTAAGGTATCACAATTACAAGTATGGCTTTAAATGGCACTTTAAACTAGAATACAGTAATTGGCAGCTTCTGCTGTTCTGATCATTAAACAACTAATGTTGGCAGCAGAGGAGCAATTTTGTCCTTGGAGCACTCATGCATGTTATTTACAACCAGCAAAACACTGAAATGTGGTTACAGAATCTGATACATTACCAGCTTGACATGCCCCTTACTTGGGATTGCTGCACTGTTTGCCAAGATAAAAAGGTGAAGCGCAGTTCTTTCTCTTATTTTGAAAGAGGTGGGTTTTCTGATTCAGCAAGTGGTTTGCAAATGTTTAAGTAGGTGTCTCTCTGCTAGACACCTGCCTAAGAGAGGAATCTGAGTAGAAGGGAATGTGGATTGGAGTCCAAGTTTTCCAGTGTTACACCATGTAAAGAAAGGCTAAAAGGTTTTTTTGTCTGTCAAAGTGAGATATTGTAGCTATCCATAGGTGATTTATCTCTGCGATTATATACAAGAATCTATACTGCACCCAGAGATTATTTTAAAATGAAACCTTGTGCAGTGTCACATGGTTTGTTTGCCAGAAGTGGATAACATCAGGCTTCAGCAAAATCCAAAAGGAAGTTATGGCTTAGATCTTGTATTGGTGCTGAGCATGCTCAATTCCCTTACTTCTCACGGTACCTTTTTGAAAATGGAAATCCTCTTCATTTCTCTGATCACCTGTAAGCTGAGCAATCATCCTTCCCTACCCATGGGCTGTTCAATTGTAGGTAATTTTCTCACTCTCAGAAATGGGGTCAAAGTTTTCCACAGCCATTCTATGGCTTTCTTAAGAACAAAACGTGCAACTGCTTCATGCTGCCAGTAGGAAGCATTTGGCCAGGAAAGCTGTATCTCCGTCTGACACTTTGAGAGAGTGAATGACAACTTGAGGATGGCTTCCAAAACATTCATAACAGTATTTTATACTTGCTAGCTCTTAAGAGGTTGCTTGTTTCAGGAATGAATTCCAAAGGCAAGTTAATGCTGCTGTTTCTATGAACTGTTTTCATGATGCTTTGACTGTGACTGCTTTCCTATGCTTTTTAAGAGGTATCTGTGCAAGTTCTTTGTGCTGACAAGAAGCACTGTTTCTTATTTTACTCTTCCTCTGAAAAACTCTTATTTCAGGGAATTTTAGCGACTGTGAATGGTACAGTCATGACTTGTTACTAAGGCAGAATTCTAGATGGCACTGATTGAAAATCAAGGACAAAAGGTAATTTGGTGACAGTGCATACTGTAATTTCTTCACCTCCGTTTAAGGTACAGATACATTTAGTCAATATGGTGTCACTTGTTCATGTTAAATGCAGAGTTATATGCAGAGGATACAGGGGAAATATAAGAATAAAAATAAAATTATTTCTCTAAATACCTGAAAGTAAAAAAAAAAACCTCAGAAAAAGAAAAAACCCAAAACCATACCTGAAAAAGCCAGAAATATTTCAGTCTTAGAGCATGATGTAAATAAAATCAGAAAAACCATGATGCAGAGTGAATTGCAGCTAGCAGAGAACCAAGTCAGGAAGAAAAGATTTGGTAAATGGAGAAGAAAAATGAGGAAGGAAGAGATAAAAATATTTGTGGGGTTTTTGTTTGGTTGGGTTTTTTTTATTTTTTTATTTTTACTTAAGACAAAAAACAGTGATGGATAATACAAAAAAGGCTGAATTACTCAATTTTTGTGTATTCCTGTGTTAGGTGTAAATGAATGACACCTCTTAAATAAGTCATAATTAACAAGTAGGTCTTAACCTTCTAAATACTGGTTAAGATTTAAGCAAAATACTGTGTGTATATATCTGCTGATCTGTCAGTCTGCTAACAATGTTCATGAACAGCCTGGATATAATGAAGATGGAAGAAAGTTCATTTGGGTAATATGCAATTATGTAAGGAAAGCCTTGGAATAACATTCAGAAGGAACTATAGTGCGTGTATATGCAAATATGCAGCAATAGTAAATGTTGGTGGTCATAGTTAGAGGTTTTCAGTTAGTCTGGAGGCATCAGGCAGGGATAAATGTCTGTTACTGCGACTTTTTTTTCTGTAGCAATTGAATAATTAATTCAAACAGTTTTCTCAAAAACACTGCTAATAGATACTGAGAGCAGATGTTTTTCTCTATACAGATGTCACAGCACTTTTGTTTAGCATAGCATTTTTCTTGAGGAACCAGTGAGAGTTAGGTGACTTTGGAACAGTGTCAAAGCAAAAAGGTAGCTGTATCCCAAAAGTTAAGTTAGATGAGCTTGAGAATATAGTTATTAAGTTATAATTAGTTTTCAGAGGTTACATGTGGTAAATTAATGATGTGGTGGCTTGGAAAGCATTGATATATACTTCAGCCTTTAATGGCTACCTTGATAGCTTCAGACAACATTCATCTTCTACATGGATGGTATTTTCTAATCCAAATACATTGATTTAAATTATTGATGTATTTGCAACAGAAAATGTAAGAATATAATTGATCTTATTTTTGGAGGAAAATACCACAATAAATGCAATGTAAGCATAACA
Source organism: Campylorhamphus procurvoides (assembly GCA_013396655.1). Taxonomy (NCBI): domain Eukaryota; kingdom Metazoa; phylum Chordata; class Aves; order Passeriformes; family Dendrocolaptidae; genus Campylorhamphus; species Campylorhamphus procurvoides. Next base: position 1,240,041 of record WBMV01007695.1, on the reverse strand, counting down.
ATTCTATTAGTCCTGTCAATATAATGCATTGGATTTTAAGGCTGTGTGATAAATGACACCGTAAAGACATATGAGACTATGCTATGTATATAAATGTCTCTCCTCCTTATTATTTCATCCTGGGAAGGAGTATAAAATTAATTTTAGATGACAGTTTGTGAATATTTGGATTATTTAAGGCCATAAATTAAATACAGTGGGTTTAATTAAATTCCATATGAGATTTCATATGAGAAAAAGAAAAGAAGCCCATACTTGTATTTTCAAGAGGTATTTCTATCAGCAGTTACAATTCAGATCTTTTATATCAACAACTCACTTCCCATTGGCCTGTTGTGACAAATAAGTTGCAGTTAGTATTCCTGAGATGCTAGTCCAGAATTTTCGTCTGAAGATAATTAGTAGAATCTTACATCATTCACAGTTTTTAAGTCAGTAGCTTTAGGTAATTATAGCTAACAAGTACTCCTGATTGCATGTGATGTTACGATTGACATACACATATGTAAATACTCATTGATATAATCTTCTGGTTTAGGATCTAGTAGGGGGTTTTTTGTTGTTGTTGTTGGGTTTTTTTTTTTAATTACAACAAAATACCTTAATGCCAGTGCTTAGAAACCTGCATGTGATTATTCTAACAGTTGCTTCTTAAGGTATCTCTTAACATATTCATAAAAATTTTGTCATTAGTTATGGGAAGAACATGACAGTACCTGATACTCCCTTATTTTGCCATTCTGTGACTGCTTAGTATGAAATTTTTTGAGAGAATGAATTTGAGATGAAATAATTGGAAGTTGGTAAGAAAAGTCAAATAGAATAATGTGTAAGTAAGTGTGAATATAACAGTAGAAATATTATTCAAACCTATTTTCATGCTTTGGGCAAGAGCAAGTCATTTACAAGAAATGGTGTGTTTCTCATTTTTTCTATAGTGAGAAAATAATTTGGTAATAGAAGGGAGGATGCAAACTAAAATGAGTTTTAGTGCTGTTTTGTCTGTTTCCTGTATTTGAATAAAGGAGTTTGTTCGATATGTTTTACATTGTCTTCATAGACTCTGTGAATTTTTTTTCCTCTTGAGAATGCATAATAGCATGGGACTAGATAGCCAGAAAGTCACTTAGCAGGGAGCTAAGCAGGCATGAATGAATTCATTGTGTATTATCTCTGAGATGCATGTCATTAACTTTCCTTGTGTCTTTGCAAATACAAATTAGATCCAAATACAGAAGTTAGAGTGAGGTGACTTGTAAGTAGTTTAAAAAATGTTTTTTGTTTCTTAAAACTGTCTACACCAGCAAGAGATCATGTGCCATCATCCATAATTAGTGTTACCTCTGTTTCATTAAATACTGGCAAGTGAGAGCTGCTTGGAAATGCTGTTGTGGGATGATTTCCAGCAGTAGAACACGGCTTTTTTCCCTTTGTTAGTATAGAAGTATAGATTATACATAGCACGGCATACATACTAGATAGCACATTTCACAAGACTTAATGTGAGGGCTGTTGCCTCTTTGGCTCTCTTTGTTCATTTAGGGCAAGTTTGGCATGGCTCAGAAACCAACTGTAATGAAAAGAGCTTCCAGCTTTCCAGCTTTGGTGCTAAGTATTTATTGATGTTGGGAATGAGTATGTTAGAAAGCAGACAGAGCTATCAGGCTGTAAGATGCCAGTGCAGGCTGAAGGACATCTTCAGCCATCCATCTGTGGTTTATGTTAATGTCTTGTTTTCATGCTTATGCTGTAGTCTGTTGTTTCATGCAGAAATGTGTATGGTATGGATATACAGTTCTTGGCATGATGTTGAGTTCTTCCCCAGATTTGCCACATAGAGATCTTAATTTGTGTTTCATTGGAAGGTAATGGTGCTCCTGTTCTGTTGTTATTTCTCTTTTGGTTTCACCCCCAACCCTCCCAACTTTTCTCTTTCTGAGAACTATTGTTTGGACGTCTTGTCAGATGACATAGCTGGTTCCAGACTTTCCAGCTGGTTCCAGACTTTCCAATTCCTTCTTCCTGCAGCAGTCTGAGTTGATGGATCAGAGGAATATTGAGATTAATTCTACTTCATGGCTGTAATGTCTGGCTCCTGCATACAATGCTGTGTGTTGGCATGTCTTCCCACAACAGTTACTTTATACTTCATGAAGTACAATTTGTCACTGTGTGTAGGTGCAAGCGATGTACTTTTTGGCACACCTATTAACTCATTTGAAACATAATGCTAGTGAGTCCACCAAACCAACTCTTAAATGGTCACTCAGATTTCAGTGAGCTACGTGTTGTGGTTTATCCCCAGCCAGAAAATAAGTACTGCATGGACACTCTCTGCTCCCAGTGGGAAGGAGAAATGGGAAAAAAAAAAATCTGTGGATTGAAATAAAAAAAGTTTAATAATTGAAACAAAATAAAATATAATAATAGCAATAATAACAGTGGTTAAAAGAAGAGTGAGACAGACATAGAACCCAAGACAGGCAAGTGATGCACAATACTTATAAAGAGATGTTCACCACTCACTGACCAATTCCTATTTCCGAGCAGTGATTGGCCCCTTCCAGCCAACTCCCCCCAGTTTATATACTGGGCATAACGCTCTGTGGTATGGAATATCCCTTTATTGAGCTTGGGTCAGCTGTCCTGGCTGTGTTCCCTCCCAGCTTCTGGTGTACCTTTTCACTGGCAGAGCACGGGAAACTGAAAAGTCCTTGATTTCAGGGTAAGCAGTACTGAGCAACAATTAACACAGCATTAGTGTATTATCAACATTATTCTGAGCCTGAGTCTAAAACGCAGCACTTAACCAGCCACTAAGAAGAAAATTAACTGTATCCCAGACAAAACCAGGACACTGTGCTGTTTGTCTTTTTAGTCTCATTTCCAAATAAAACTGCTGAATGTTACTGCCTTTCAGTGAACTTCAAAGGTAATTTGTTGTAACTGAAGTTCCAGCATGGTATGTGACCAGACAGCAGAAAATCTCTGCTTCTGTTGCAGAAGTCAGTCATGTAGCAACTTACTCTCTTTCTCTCCGGTTACCTAAGCAGCTATCCATGGAGCAGGAGAGAAGGTCAAGTTATCTCTTTGGCAGTTCCTTCTCTGAGGTTATGTACTCAAAGGAGACATGCTAGGTGGGGAGAGCTGTGAAGGGAAGGTGCTGTCAACCCATGGAAAGGCTGTGCTATGGTCTGGAGGGGGTGTGAGAAAACCCCCATGGAAGGGGACAGTGATGTGTCTGTACTGAGAGGAAAGGTATTCAGCGAGGCAAGGTGATAAACCTTCTGAACTTCAGAGCATGCATTTTTGGGGTTTATACCTAAGTGGCATGAGTATTTCTCTCCCAGGTCTTTCTCTGGTTTTCTTTCCTGGCCTGATTGGTAAAAAGGGGGTTGATGATTTCATGAAGCCCTCAGAATTGTGTTGATCAGGTCTGGGCTGTTACCCTATTCTCCGCTAGTCCCTTCCTCTCTGCTGGTAGTGGTAGTGACAGGGGGCAAAGGCAGGAGAACAGGGGTGATGTAAAAGAACCAGATATTGAAAGGCATAAGGTGAGTGGGAGGGAAATGATTATTTGAGGAAGCCTGTGTGCACGTCTGTGCTGTTTTCTGACCCTTGCACCTTGGAGTCCCTTTCTGTTGGGCATCCTTCATCATGTTGAAAGAAAATGATACGTGACTTGCCATAACCATTTATTGGCTAATGCACATAGTAAATTGCTGGCACTAATGTGCTGCACTTGGGCTACACCTCCAGTGCAGGCACTTGAGAGCATCTGGTGTCCTGTCACCAATAACCATTGCTCCTTGGCACAGACTGGGTCCCAGTATTGCTGAATTGCCATCTTCCTAACTTCTGCCTTTTTCTTCAGTGTATTTGTGCCTTATTGATAATGTTCACTTGAACCTTTGAGTTGTTATTACTGATTGGAAAGGTTATTATGCTTTATTTGTATTTTTTTTTATTATTTATTTCTGGGTTGCTCTGTGGCAACTGATTCAGTCCAAGTACAAGACGCTCTCTATGGCTGAGAATTACTTGAGAATTACTTCTCCAAATGTATGTCTGTGGGGTCTCTCGCCTGCTTCTAGATGGCAATTACCTTTCAGGATCACATCAATCATTCAGTTGTGTTATGCTTCATAAAAGCGTTGGCACATTATTGCTTAAAAGCAATAATTGCAATTCAAATATGCTGGAACTCTGTAAAATATTTCAGGAGATGGTAGACTGTCCCTCATTTGCTGTTTATTTTTTCAGAGGTGCAAACATACTGGCAGTGCTTTCAGCATCTTACATTTCTGTCATGTGTTTAGCTTTTTCTCTTTTACTTCTAAGTAGATGAATGTTATTTATTTTCTTCAATTTCTTTTGTGGTGTTGGAAGCACTTTGTATTCTCATTAATTGCTGGGTAGAGGATTTCAGCCTTGGATTCCAGTGCCGTTGATAAATACTATGATGGCAAATATTCTAAGCTAAAACGTAAATTTTCAGTTTCTTATGAATTATTAAAGGTAATGCTGTTTTTCTATGAAGAATGAATGTGTAGATAATGATAATGACTAGTCTATTCTTTCTTACATTCAAACTAGTGTGCAATAGGTATGCTTTACTATTAATACAAAAATTGCTCCTTTGTTTGTACTACAGTGAACATAGTTTCAGTAGGGATGGGTTTTATCTCTGTGCTTTAAGCATAAATAATGGCAACCATGAATGTATGTAATTTCTGCCATAAATATGGGAAAAAATGTGAGTAAAAAATTTGTGGGCTGTTGTCTTATATTTTGAAGGGGGAAATATTTAATAAAGTTTAATTAATAACACATTCGTTGGTTTTTACAATATGAGACAGATTTCAAAATATATTTTTAGTCAATTTGTTGCTGGCAAATGGTATCAGAATAATAGTATTTTACTTCAAGGCTACTAAATGGAGAACAATATGCCCAATATAGGAAAATCTGACCATGAGCTGTTATAATGGGCATGAGTTTATGGCATGTCACTATATATATAAAATATATTTGAAGTGAAGAGAAATATTTATCTGTAGTCATACAAATAGAATTTTAAGAAGAGAGAAAATAAGGTAAATATACTAGTTTACAGTAAGTAAAGCCAATTATATAGGTACTTTCTGCCTGGGGATTTTTTTTTCATTACAGCATGGGTTGTTTTGCTTGATTTGGCTGGTATTTTTGGCATTCACATCAAGCCACTGGAGCTTACCTGATGTCACTCTCTGTAGAGAGTGGGTTATGAAGAATGCATACAAGGAGAGAAACCCGGAGGGCAAGATTAAGGAGGAAGTTTTAACTGGTTTTTTTTTTTTTTGTTGCTGTCTTCTAGGTAATGGTAATGTTCAGTCCCTCAAAGTGAAGTGTACATACTCAGTTCCTTAGGACAGTGTACTGCAAGTATTCTATTCAGAGCACCAGATACTTCAAATTTGCTGCACTAGTTTGTACTCAGGATGTTTATAAGAATTTAAATGCAGTGGCTTAAAATTACACATCTCTAGTAAACGTCACTGTGAGACAGGAGAAAAGATGGGAAAAGTGGCATTTTGCTATCCAGCCCCATTTATAGAATTCCTGTCTCATGTCTTGGTTTAGTCCAGAATTTCAGCTTTGGTCTGAGACTATTAATTCTTTAGCATTGTTGTCTCGGTACAACTTTTCTGAGCAACCAGTCCTGTTAACTTCAGTGATTTTTATGTTTTCTGAGAAGAGTTAGGTCTGACTTATATCACCCAACTAGAACTCTCTCACTGATATGACTGTATAAAACATAGCTCTGAGTGGTTTACAAAGTAATAGTTACTGTGTTCACTTAGGCAAAATATTTTATCATTAAAAAAAGGAATTTTAACATTTTCAGGATGTTATAAAATACCTTGACATATGTCTTTAGAATGTTTCTGTGGCATCCAGTGTGACTTTCCCTCAACAAATAACCTCGGGAGGGCATGCTTTTTAATAGTGGCAGCTATGGATTATATATGAATTTTTTAATCAATCTTCTTATAGCATTTAGAAAGCAGTTACTTTGGTTGCAGTGATTGAGGTCAGAACTCACTGGTGGTGCACGAGGTTTTATATGCTTTCCTGAGTTTTCACTGCAGACTTTCAGGCATTTCAGTTGTCATGGGAAGCTGCTTCAGGTGGGGTGTTTTTTTTTTTCTTTTTGTTATTGGGCAAGTATCTGATGCCATTTCCTTATAGCCTCAGTTTTGATATAAACTTCTCCTCTGGGAATTAAGATCCATTCAGTATGTATAAAACTTTCATATGCAATATCATACCTTTTTCCTTCCAGTCTTCTGAAATGTAAGGGCAGGCTCCAGATTCTAATGAGGATTCTCTTGCCTTCATGTTTTATTAAGGCTCCCGTGCTTTCATGGTTGGGATGAGTTCAGGTGAATAAAACTGGACTTAAGTCTTGTAGCCTTAGAAACATCTGTCTATCACCAATTTTCCCAGTGATTTTGTCCTACATGTCTTGCTGCTTTATTTTGCCCATTTGGAGACATGACAGTAAAATTTGTTCTGTTGTGTCCCAGTAAATGCATTAGTCAGCCATAAGATCCTACTATTTGTAAAGTGTATATATATAGTTATTTAATTGTATAATTCATTGTAAGACAGAACTGGCAAACAGGGAATTAGAAATAAGGGACTTTTAATATTTATTTCAGGGCTTAATCTTCTCAGTGCCTTTACTTACTAGATGCCTTTACGTATTAGATCATGCCACCAATTTTTTTTCTAAGTTAGGATGATGCCAGACTTTGTCTTGTGCTCAGGATACTTTTCCTTTAATTGGGCTATTCTTCATGGAAATTATTTTTGTCAAGAATTCTTTTGAATCAAGTGTGGTGGGGGTTTTTTGTTTGTTCACTTGTCGTGTTTCTGTTTTTCCCAGCCAAGTATCTTGAGCACTGAAAAGGCTGAGGTACAGCTATATAAATGTAGCATTGTAAGGGTTTACTGCTATTTAAAAATAATGTAGTGCCTGAGTATCTCACTGTCATTTTCTGTGTATTACGGAAGACTTCTTTGTGAAGTAAAGAAACATTCTTGCTGCTTGTAAAAATGGTTTAGAGAGCAGTTAAGTGGGCAAATGTTACTAGGCTACCCTCTAAACCACTTGGGAGTTGAACTTTTGACTCTGGAGCCCTGTCCAAAGGAGCCAAACATTTTTTAAAAACTCCAAAGCAGTGTGAGCTGGCGCTGCTGAGGTATTCTGCCCTGCTCTGGGGTTTCATGTCTCAGGGAGAGCCAGAAGTGGAGAGTTGTGACTTTTAAAAATGTTCTTGGAGAAGAACATCTCCCAGTGGTCTCTGCATGAGGTGCATGTCATTTTCAGAAATGCAGCGTGTCATTTATAAACTACCTTCTGGTGCTTGTTACGAGCAGCAGCACAGTGCTACGTTGTTCAGGGAGGAAGTACTTCAGGGTCTAGCAGGTTGACAGCCTTTATTTCAAAAGTACTGTGAGCTGAGATGTAGTCCAAAAGAAGAATATGGTCAGACAGGTCACACCACAGTGATCAGTGAATTATCGTATGGCATTTTCTGAAGTGTGAACCCTTAGGAACAGGTTTCCTGCAGAAATGTAAATTGTATCAATAATTAAAGACAATATTATTTCTGTGTGTATAAGGTTAAATCAGTTACAATTATTATTTTTCTTGTAATATTAATGAAATGGATGCTTGCAAAGCAGATTTCCTTTTTTTCCCCCAAACTCGTCTTTCAGTTGCTGTTGGGAAGTATAGTTTCCTAATTTCCTGGAATTGCTATGTAAGCTACTGATGTTGCAAGTGTCTACTTCATTGTCTTTTTCCTCTTTCTTCCCTGCTAACCCCTACAAAACATGCAGGAAGTAACTTTGGCACTGCCAAGGATCTTGCAGAAGAAATAAGGTCATTAACATCTGAGAAGGAGGGACTGGAAGGACTCCTTGGTGAACTGTTAGTTCTGAGTGCCAGAAATGTCCGAAAATTAGAGAGAATTAAAGATGATTACACCAGACTGAAGCAAGAACTTGAACAAGGAGAGACTGCCTTTGGTAAGTAGTTCACACACTGTTCCAGCTTTTTGCGCAGTCCAGGAAGTGTGCTTGGTTTGATGAATGGTTCTGCATTTTACAAAACATACTGATTGTTTTGAGGAAAGTTTGGCCACAACCTAGATGTCCAATATATACAATATCCTCTCAGCTGTTTCCGTGGAAGGTGAGGGAGGCTGTGTGGGAGAAGGGGTTATTCCAGTGATAAAAAATTTTTTGAAATCTGTCTTATCCCAGTTCTCAAAATCTTTCTTTTCTAAACTGTTTTTATGATAGTGATGGTGGTACTGTGCATGTATTCACATACTGAGGAACATGTAGTTTTTTTAAGCAGAAGCAACAGATGTGGCTGGCTGTGACAATAGGAACATGTTTAGTATATATAACTAAATGTTTAGTGTGTGCATATATATAACATATTTTGTGATGGGTCTGAACACATGAGGTGGAAGGGATGCCGGATTCTGAAAGCAAGAGTTCTCATAGTAAATTTAAGTTTGAGGGAGATTTTAAACGGCTTGCCAAATGCTGCTCTCATATAACTATAAGCAGTGTGCTTGTGTTGTAGTGTCATGGTGGAACTGGGGAGGTTGGCTGCAATTACTGGGAAAGCTACTGACAAGTTATTAAATAGCCAAGCCATTCCTAGGCTTCGCTTACTCTCTTGTCTGCTGTACTCTCTCTTGAAGTTAAGCAGATAAAGCTTGCTTAACTTCAAGAGAGCCTTGCTGCTTGCTTAAATGAAAAGGCTGAGTAACATTTGACTGACTGCAAATGAACAGTTACTATAGTTACCTCTAAACAGCTCAGTCTAATTCTGAGAGTTGCTTTAAAGCTCTGGGGGTCTTTCATTTTTCAGGATCTTATGAGCAGTAGGTTGGTTGAAGAGAATAAAATGCCTCTGTGTTACAAGTATATGAAGTTTCTTCATAGGCAAGTGGGTAAGTAGAGCTGAGAAATAAAATTATTTATAGGCAACTGGATACATTTAAGAATGTTTTAAAAATGAATAGAATAGTATATATTCTATATATATAGACAAGAACTTGTCTCTTTAGTATCTAGATGATTTTAAAAATGATTCTTCAAATTTAATGCATTGTGATACAAAACCACAAATGCATACGAGGCAACACTTTCTCTTTCTTGGATTTGCAAGAGTTGAAAAGGGTTCTAACCTTCTAATCAGTCCATTTTGATTCTCTTTTGGTTTTAGGACAATTAAACTTCCTATAATTCACATTCACATTTCTTCAGGGTTTTAAATAAAGCCTGTACAAGGCTTTTGCTGAAGTAATAGAATTTGTAGCGGTTCAGACTCTTTTTTTCCCCTGTTGCATTTATTTAGCAGTAAAGAGACGTCTTCTTGATCTTATCAACTATGCCACAATTTAAAACAATAAATTTCAAAATACTGGGTGTTTACTATGGGGATTGTTCTTTTACTTTATTGTGCTTCTGTGGGTATAAGGAGAAACTTGTGTGAAATAAAACTGTCATGCAGATACTAGTCAGAGAAACTTGAGGTAAATTGATACAGAGATAAGCTGAAACCTGAGGTCTTCCCTTTTCCTTGTCCCTGCCCCCTTTACATGTGATCTACAGTATTTTCTTCTTTAACAAATGGAAACTCTTAGGTTTGAGAACACTAGCATGTGTTTGATACCATTGCATTTAACTGAATATAATCCTTCTGATGCACTCTGGAAAGTAGTGTGCAGATGGGGTCTTGAAGACAGCATCCACCCTTATGAAACCAGTGTTATTTTGTACAGTGCTTTTATGTTTAGAGAATAAAGCAAAAAGGGTTGGAATACAATTTTTTTACCATTTGTTTTTGGTGTTGTTCAAAAGTGGAAAAGATGAGTGTGTTGATTGTGTTGATTTTGTCTGCACTGTGAAAGGTGTGATTTGAGCTGGGGTAGCCAAACTGACTTACTTCACAGCCTCAGGCTTGGCATTTCATTTATGCCAGTAATATCTGTGTTGCTGCAGAGAACGGCAGTTTTGCCTTTTCCTTGTGTTCCTGCCCCATCCCATACACCAGGTCAGTGTAGACAAGAAACCTGATGTGAGCTGGGCAGTAGCATGCTCGTGTGACCCACCAGTGGGTGGTGGAAGTACTAGCAACAGCACAAAGGTGCAGCAGAGCTGTGGGACTTCTGATGGCAAGGGACGTTGACCCTTTGTGTTTGGTGACTGTGAATTTTGGGAGTGTGTAGTCTGGAAGGAAAACAACTCCTATAATGCTTATTCCTTGAGCGAGTAGGGCACCAGAAGTTCAGCTGCTCCATGCTGTGAGTAAAATTAGTGTGAGTTGTACCATTGTTTGGTGCTGCCCATTCTTGATTAGTTTGACTTCTTAAATCTACACACCAGAGAGAGAAACCTTTCTCCACTTAATCCTACTAGCTGAAGATGCTGATGTCCTCTGTGTTTTGTTAATCTGTCTGACCAGCATTTATTAGGTTGGGCTGAAGGGCTCTCTAACTAAACCAGCAAAAATTATCAGGGCTAGGCTGGCTGGTCTGTGTCCTGGTGTGTAGCGGGGAGGTACCCTTGATTCCTCCTTGTGTGCTATGCTTGACTTTGCTATGAAATAGGTGTCTGTCCATAAAATAAACATGAGCTACTGAAAGCAATTCAGAGAAAGAAGTCCCTTGGTCTTTTTGTAGTGATGGGACAAGGGGGAATGGTTTCAAACTGAAAGAAGGTAGATTTAGATTAGCTTGTAGGAAGATACTCTTTACTGTGGGGGTGGTGAGGCACTGGAACAGGTTTCCTAAAGAAGGTATAGATTCCCCATCCCTGAAAGAGTTTTAGGCCAGATTGGACAGGGCTTTGAGTAACCTGGTCTAGTGAAAGGTGTCCCTGCCCATGGCAGGGGAGATGGAACTAGATGATCTTTGAAGTTCCCTTCCCACCCAAGTCATTCTGTGACTCTGTGATTGTCATCTTTAAAGATTTATACTAGTTTAATTTGGTGGGTTTGTAAGTCCTTCAGTTAGAAGGAGATGCTTAATTTTTCTTCAATAGAGGTAATCATACCAGCTGGAGCTGTTGTCTCCTCAGTCTTGCTTATGAATTGTTTCCACGGCATAATCCTCTACTTTCCCTGCATTGGGAGCCCTCCCTCTTTTTTTATATAGCACCTTAAAAGCCTCTGTAGGGGTATTCCTATATAAGTTTATTTCTACATCACCTGCAACTTGAATTGCTGTGGTTTGTGCCTATGAGATTCTTGAAAACTTTTTCTTTTAAATGAAGAAAATACTGCTTTGTATAGAAAGCATTAAATAAATAAAAAAAATAGATGCTAAAATGTGTATGTTTGTCTTTCTCTTGTGTATAAATTGGTCACCTATTTTTTACTTCATTAATAATTGTTGATTTCTCACAGTAATGCAGATATAAGGAAGCAGACGTCAAGGGAAGAGAATTAATCACACAATAATCAGAACTGGAATTTTAAATAGGACACATCATTAGCATGTTAATGAATTTTCTCACTCCGTGCCAGCTGCCCAAGTATAAAGGATATTGCAGATGTAGTGCAAAAATCAGGCTTGGCTTACTGTGCTGAGAGCTGTCAATGCTCTCTATAAAGGAAATTTGACAAAAAAATCCTTTCTTATTTTTAGAGATGCTCAAAAATATGTTTTTCCCACTGGATAATAGAAGCATTGACAAGTAGCTCTATGTATTAGCATTTGAGAATGAATAGTATTAATTTTCCCTTTAGAAATTGACTTTCTTCTGAGGCCATTAAAACTACTTCTATAAAAGTGATCAACTTTTATTGCCATTTTACAGATACGAAGGCCAGACACTTAGAGGTCATGTAATTTTACCTGGAATGGTGGTGAAACAGTGTCCTGATTGATGGTCTAGCATCAATCCTGATTGAATCAATCACTTCAATAAATAGATGTGGAATCAAGTGATACTGTGATTCTGTGTGAACTTTACATTCTTCTAGATGGCAGCCTAATACTCTGGGAAAAGGTCTTTTACTTGATTGTTGACCTGCCTTATAAAGTCAGAAGGTTCTGTTATGACAAGGAGAACTGCTTTACAGCCTGAAACAACCAAACTTGTATTCCAGACAAGTGAAGCTTAATTACTTGCCTGTCTGCCAAACTGTTGGATTGCACTTGTAAATCCTGGCTTGGGTTGACTGGCGTGTGTAACCCAGGTCTGGAAATTAAATATACCATCTTGTTGTGGTTTTCTCATTACCAGTAATGATGGGTAAGTTTTCCTACTTCATCTGCTGAATTCGTTATCTGGCTGCTTTCAGCCTTTTCTGCCCCTATTACAGTTTTGGGTAAACCTCTCTTGGTAAGTAATGTATGTATGCACAGAACTAGGGGGGACCATGTTTCCTGATCAAATTGCTAGGTTGTGCTTGTCAGGTCACGGTAAGTAGAATTTCTATACTGAATTAATTTCTAGAGGAAATATAAAATAAAGGCTTTCATGCATATGAAAATAACTTTTTAACTATTTTTTAAAAAACCCTTGTGTTTGAAGGCTGACACTTCAGTCTCTACTGCTCAACTCCTCTTGGCATCCTTGAGTTTTATTGTCTTAGAAATTGCTTGTGTAAGTCCTAAAGCTCTTACCAGCCTGCTTGTCCAGTAAAGCTTTCTGGAATTGAACAGATATATTTATTAAACAATGAACTGGATATAACAGAGGGGTTTCTTAGGAAGCTGGAATTTTCCTTCATGCTCAGTTTTTCTCTTTTGTTCAATACTCACAATCTGCATCCTTGCACAGAATATCTCATAACTTTTTATCCTCATAAAAGAAAACTATCCTAATCCATTTTTTAATTTGCTTTAAAAAAAAATAAAATCTGTGTTTTGGCTTAGCTACTTAAGAATAAAATGTGTTCAAAATGTACTTAGAAGAATAACAGAAATTCTACTAATCTTTTCGCAGTCATTGTTTCAAAAGCTGCATATTTGAGTTATGGAGGATGCAATTAATTAGTCTAAAACTTAATATTGTGTGAAAAGCAGAAACCACTAGTGGTGCTGCTTAGAGTAATACTAGCTATTGCATACTGAAATATTTATGAAGAGCAGCTTCTGTACTCCATATACAATTGTACGGGATGTGATTTATCAAACTACTAATGACCATTTACTGCAAAACATTTTTATTCTCTTTCAAAGACACACTTTTATTCTGATAGGCTCAACAGTGAAGGTCTTATAACAGAAACACATGCAGTGTGCTTCCCACTGCGAAACCTACTTTTTTTTTGTTTGTTTAAATATTTGTTTTTCATAATAGCCATTATACAAAAACCTTCTCTATTTCTTACCATAACTGATTTTGGTAATGCTTTTTGAAAATGTCTAAATATTGTTAACAACTTTACACCATTTTTAATTGTTGCACAAAATACCAACTCAGTATCTGCCTACAACGTGACCAAAATGATTCTGTGTTTTACTTTATTGATCTTTCAGGTGGTAGTTTTCATTTTCTTCCTCAGTACTAGTTTTTCTGCACCAAATAGGCTTTTCATGTTGTTTCTGAAGTTCGTCCTGTGTCTGAGCGATTATCTGATTCTAAACTGAAAAGCTGAACCTTTTGATTGCTTCTGTTTAAATAAATCATTAAAGGCGAACCACATAGTGTGTAACAGATGGGCTTCCATGAGAAAGAAACTGCTCTGAGTCTCATTGTGTGTCCACTTCTAATTTGTGCAAGGTCGTTGTGTTCTGCGCGTCATACCTGTGTGAAATGCTTGTTGCCATTAAAGTGAGGGGTGAAATGGAATAGCTTATTGCTTGTGTCTATGGCCATCTCTACTTAAACAGTGATCTTGTCAGATTTAGGCAGTGTTCAGTCTATTTAGCTTTCACAGAAGGTATAAACCCCTTGGTGATGCAGGAAAGGGACTGACACTGCAGCTCGTAGCATCATTTATTATGAGCTGACGTTCAGCTGATGCTCCAAAGTAGCACTTGGCAGACTTCTGTTAGCCAGCACATAAAAGTCACATTGACATAAGTAAAGCATAAAACAACAACAACAAAACCCCCAAGGAGCCCAATCTTACAGAGCTCCTTTTGTGTTGTCTTGGCCAAACACAGCATGAGTAATTACCCTCTACTTGTTAGTATTCTCTCTGCTGTTTCATTTGAAAGATTGGTGTTTCTGCATTTGCATGGGCTTGTACTGTTATACTTATTCTGTGCTTGTTAGTATTTCATTGATTGTGGGCATGAGTCTCACTTTCTTGGGTAATTTTTAAAGCACTTGGGGTCTTTTAGGTTCTATATATCTGCCGCGTGCTGGAAGGGAGGAAAGAAAGGAGACGATCCCAGCCGATGGTGGGATGAGGGCTAGAACTCGTTTATTCATGGGAGCATGGGACTTATATAGGGTCAGTGAGGAGCTTGGAAAGTGGGAGGAGTTTGGGGGCGGATCACGGCAAGAGGGGAAGGGCTTACAGGGAAGGAGGGGAATAGATGGGGCATAGCCAGCCTCACATGATGACACTGGGATTACATCACCAGCCAGCCAATGGGAAATAGGGAATATACAGCCAATGGGAAACCGGTAACCAGGTAACCGCAACCAATCACAATACAGCATACAAATTCAAAGGGATAAAACATGAATTTGTGAGTTCTGAGGTAATTGTCCGTTTGTGGTATTGATAAACTGTTCATTGTGGTTGTTCTGGTAGCCTTTCAGACAGTGTTCTCTGACATCTCCCCCGTTTATGTTGAAAACAGTCTCTTGGTTAACTGAAATGGACTTGAAAAAATTTTCTTAACACAACAAAAAAACACA